>VDFB02133722.1:0-21288 GCA_007258455.2 Sequoia sempervirens | reverse complement strand
ATATATATATATGCACGTGTATATATAAATGTATACATATTCCTTATAAATTGACTATGAGATTGAATATATAAAACATTATTGATGAATTCAAATAATATCTAAGAGAAGATATTGCGGATGAGGGGTTTGCAATTCAAATTAAAGGCCTAAATATTCAAATGCAATAGTGGGAAACTAAATTAAAGACAATTATGAAATGAAACGACTCCCTTAATGCAACAAACATGTAAGGAAAAACATGGTTTCCAATTTGGGTAGAACGAATTACTTACAAGGAATCGATAGGGGACTGGCAGTGGTGATGAGGATTTAGGAAGAAGGAAGGCAAGTGATTTGAATCCTCTAGAAATGAAGGAAAAATCTAAGGAAAATCCACGAAACAAAGGTAAAAATCAATGATTGTTGGTGTACATGCTTAATTTTTTAGTACAATCTATTCAAAAATTGCATTTTTCCTTCATTTTATTCGAATGCATTCCAATTGGTGGTAAATCATTAGATGCCCGTTAAATGCAAAGTGTATTTCGGTTTAGAGCTAGATCGTCATTGTTTGAAATCAATCATTTTTGTTTGTAATGTAGAAGGGCCTTATCGGCCAACCTTTGCATGCACTAAATCTATGCTTAATCCTTCTATCAACATGATAGTCGATCATGGTTATGCTCTATATGTCTTATTGTCTTTGCTTCCATTCGTTTATATCTTGCATGTATGTTAATTTTCCATTTTCATGGCTATTTGGTTTAATCCGATAGCCAAATAATTGTTTATTTAAAATGATTCAAAAATTGTTATCGTTTCCCTCCAAGGGAGGCATTAGTTTCTCCATTATTTTTTATATCCGTCACAGTTTATAGTTTACCTTGTCGGCAAGGCCGAATAGGTATGCCGCACCATATGGGTGTGAGGATGTTTAAACCATTCATAGAATGATGAACAATTCACTATTCTAAAACTGAGTTGCATCATTCCCAAAGAATGATGGCCAAACGAATGAAACATTCCATTTTGTTTTAGGTTGACTCGATCTCTAAGATCGATTATCAAAATGCCACTAGAATAAATATTTAATCGTTCTTTAGAATGATTTCTAGCATGGTTGTTTCCAAGCAATGCTTGTATGCTAGTTTTCCCAAGACACCTTGAATGCATAATATCATTCCATAAAAATGATACATTGATTGTTCCTTAGAAAAAATACCATGGAAGCCGATGGTTGACATGCATAGGATTTGGCCTTAGTTTATGTTAGAATTAAATGATAACTATCATTCAACAGTTAGTCATTCTTTAGAACGATAGTGGCTTGAACGTAATTCTTAAGGCTATCACCATTAGGAGCATGGGTTTCTCCATAACCCGGTCAAATAATATAATGGTCGCAACTTTGTATGTGTTATAAAATGACAAGCATGTTGTTCGACTCCTTACTTTGTACAAAACGATTCCAGATTAGTTTAACTTCTGTTATAAATAGATATACATATGTATTATATAAATTTTTATTTAATGCATAAGAATGATGGATAGATCATTTCATATCCCTAACCATGTATGTACTTTGAGAACTAAGGGTCGCTAGATGAGACTCAGACTTATGAAACATTGGATAACTTGAATTGTTAATGAAACACTTTGGCACAGTAACTCGTAAACTTCTGCAAATAACATATCAATATGTAGTAGCTGTTTCAAAACAAAATTGTTGTCCTTTCTTGTAAAAGATAATTAACATCTCGCATAACTATCAGATGATATGACAATCTGTAGCATTATTTGAATGAAAGTAATCTACTATAATGGTATTCATTTCAAAATGTATGCACAAATATATTAACTTAAGTTGACACATATATGTGTATGCACATATAATTTCGTCTATGTACATACACATACTTGTGATATACCTTCTTTTGTTACTCATTTAATTCATTGTCTTCTATAATAAATACTAAATTACATTAATTATGAAGTGGTAGAATACACTGAATGTAATCATGTGACATGTTCATGAACTAAATGGATAATGTATTGAACAAATCCTCTTGAATTATCTTTTTGAGTTTTATTAAGTTAAGGAATTAAGTAGACTGAATTGATTTTCTATTGAAATGTGTGTTTAAATAATATTCTCTTTGTTTAGTAGAATAACAACACCTAAGTAGACTAGAGTACCTCAGGGTAGATGCTGCTAGAGGGTAGATAGTTGCTAAGGAACACAATTTTATTGTTGAAAGTTACCTTCCGAGATGGGTGTCGAAATGGAGTATAGAGGGTATAGGTTTTGCTTTATCAAAAACCTATCTTTTTTTGTTGCAACTAAATTTTAATGCTTGGCCAAGCAGTTAGCCCATTATGTATGTATGGACTTATATGTGATGAAACTTTCTATCATTCCTAGAATAGACCTTGCATTTTTTTGATCATAGATAGAGATGCATGTTGATGTTTGGGCACACACTAGATTCCACTTTGTAGATTGTTCTCTTGCTAAAATTTATGTGCAAGGTTGGGTATTCTTCAAGCAGGAAGAATTTCAGGGAAGCGTAAGCTTCATAGTTGGGCAGTAAAGTGCTTGAGCCATGTTCTCGTTTGCCAGAGGAGGCGAGTGTCAAAAGGAAACCTTGGATGTTTTCAAGTTTTCAAAAGAATATGATGTAACCTTGATGTAAAATTGTATATTGTATTGACCATGTGGCCCTATGAGACAAACAAACTTAGATATTGCAATTGAAATTTTCAAATGAATAATATATTATGACTCATATTTTAATTAGACATGTGTTGCTATGATTGAAAATAGTTGCTTAAGTTATGTCTTTTTAAAATTTAATATTAATAATGTCATTTGCAATTAATATTTAAGTAGTAATTAGAATGGGTTATTACATTTGGTATCAAAGCTTAGGGTTAAGCTCTAAGCCTTTTGAGTCCATAATGACCATGACTAGGGGATAGTTGACCCTTTGACCAAATTTGAGTTGTCCTAAGGATTGACCAAATCTGGATTGAATGCAGGTATGGGAAGGTCTAAGTCAAGAAGAAAGAAAGGGAAGATTGTTAGGACCTCGAACAAGAAAGTCGTAGTTGAAGAAAACACCAAGACTGAGGTTCAACTCGAGATTCTTGATGATGAGACTCTAGCTCAAGCCCTCACTTGAATTAAGTTGGAGAGGGACAAGAAGATTGAGGAGTCAAACAAACTCCTAAGATTAAGAAGATTTCTACAATGAAAGATTGGCCTCTAGGGTGTGGACCAAAAACACCCTTAGTAACTAAGGAGGAAAAGGAGAGCTTGTGTGCTCAACCCTCCTTTTTTGAGAAAATTGATGTAAACTCTTACAAGGACCCAGAGGAGTGTCCTCTCTCTGAGAATGAAAAAACTGATTAATGTAAAGAAGAATCTTTTGTAAATAATGGCCCATGTGACCCACACTTAATATAAATAAAGCAAGATGTTATTTTTGGTGTGTTCAAGTGAAGAACTAAAAAAAACATGTTTTGTTGTGCATGAATGTGTATGTCTTTAATGAATGAGTGATATATGCATGTGTATGTTGTGTTATGTGAATAAGAACATTTACTTGTAGAACCCAATGTTAAGTTATGATAGACATGAAATGTGATGCAGGTTGGGTGTGAGTTAGTATGGTGACCACCAGACAAGAGACATGTGGTAGTGGGTCAGATAATGGACCAAACAAAAGGATGGATTAGATTAGATAGAACTTTTGAACATGCAAGAGGCTCATATGGACCACATAGAACATGAGGTCTGAGTGGTACATGAGGACTAGATTCCCAGAAATGTGAAAGTCAATCAAGGAGAAGGCGGTCTAGGAGAAGGCCCTCGGGTTGAATTGAGGAAGAACTAGGAAAGGATCCCAAAAGAGTAGCATCACCTAAGTTTGATGGTAAATCCATTGAAGCAAGAGATGAGGCATGGATCATTGAGATGGAGAAATATTTTGGACTCTGTAACCTATTCGATTAGACTAAAGTTGTGGGGGATACATATCAGCTTTCAAGAGAAGCAACTACTTGTTTGGACAATAAAAAGATCAAAATAAATCTTCAACCTGGTGAGATTACATGGGAAATCTTCCTCTAATCCTTTAGGAAGAGATGGTTACCGCAACTCTTTTTTCAACAAGAAGGTGACATATTTTCAAAACCTAACTCAAGGGAGCATGACTATGACCCAATATTGGGAAGAGTTCACCAATCTATTGACGTACGTGCCCTAGTATCAAGGAGACAAATGTTTCTATATCTAAAATTTCATATTGGGACTTAGACCCCACATTGGAGTAGAAGTGGACATGCATGATCCTCTTACCATGAATGAAGTCTTCTTGAAGGCCACCAAACAGGAGCAAAAATTGTAGCAATTATCCAATTACAGTAATAATTCCAATCCTGAGTCACGGTTTGGGAACAAGAAGTTTCATAAAGGAGACAAGAACCACCAGATCCATAATCTTAAGAGGGGAAGTGAGTCGCAAGAGAAAGGTGAAGGTGATAATGGTAGAAAGAGAAAGAAGGAAAACAACAACAAAAACAAAGATGACCAAAAGCAAAAGGGCTTCAGAGAGGACAAGCCAGGAGGTTGCAAAGGGCCTTGTGATGGGTGCTATACTTGTGGAGGCGATTATTATGCCTCTAATTTTTTATAGCGATCGAAGTCACGAAGGGAAGGAAACTATCAACATTTTCAACATCATCAAATCCATGCTGCAGAGGATAACAAGTGGGCAGAGTATTAGGCTTTTCCAATACAGATGACGGGTAACCTATATGGTCGAATTGTCTTTATTTTAATTGATATCAGAGCTATTGAATTTTTTATAGACCCTAGAGTAATATCCAAGATACCTATTAGACTTGGATACATGGAAAACTCATGGAAAATCCAGTATGGAAACTAAGCAGAGTGGAGGGTAGATACCTGTTACTTTTACAGTGAGTTAGAGATTCCAACCTTCTAGACCTAGGTCAACCTATATGTGGCACCCTTAGTGTCATACGATGTAATTTTGGGAATAAATTGGTTAACCGAGCATAAGTCTATAGTGAACTATGAGGATAAGGTAGTTCATTTCCTGGATGATTATGGGAACCCAATCGAGATTTGTGGGATGCAAAAGACCCTTAGACCTTAGATAGATCTCTGCTATGCAACTCAAAAAGGCTCATCAGAAGGGATGTGCTATTTATGCTATGCATATTAGTAACCCTAACAGCAAGGAGCCATATCTAGATGACTACCCTATTCTTAAGGAGTTCTGAGATGTATTTCCTCATAAACTCATGAAATTACCTCCAAAATAGGAATTTGACTTCTCTATTGACCTAGTACCGGGAGCTAAGCCTCAATTCAAAGCACCATATCAGATGACCACAACCAAACTCTATGAGTTGAAGGCCCAATCAATGGAGTTATTGAACAAAGGGCTCATAAGACCTAATGTGTCTCCTTGGGGAGCACCAGTTATCTTTGTGAAAAAGAAGGATGGAACCTTGCGTCTATGAATAGACTATTAGATGTTGAACAAGGAAACCATCAAGAATCAATATCCACTCCCAAGGATTGATGATTTGTTTGGCTAAATGAAGAGAGTGTTGGTGTTCTCCAAAATCGTTCTCAAGTCAGGATACCATTAGTTGAGAATAAAGGAAGAAGGTATTCCGAAGACTACCTTTCGAACTTGGTATGGACATTACGAGTTCACTGTGGTACCTTTTAGTTTGACCAATGCACTTGTAGCTTTCATGAACCTAATGAATAGTGCATTCAGAGACTGTTTGGATGACTTAGTTTTTATTTTCATAGATGACATCCTAGTTTACTCAGTCTATTAAAGAGCATGATAAGCACTTGCAGATAGTTTTATAGCAGTTGAGAGAGAAGAAACTCTTTGGGAAGCTATCCAAGTGTTTTCTTTATCATGACAGGATGCACTATCTAGGCCATATTATTTTAGCTGAGGGAGTCTTTGTAGACCCTGAAAAGATCAAAGAAATCGTGGAATGGCCAATGCCTCAGAATGTGTTAGAAGTCCATAGCTTCATGTGTTGAACAATCTAGATAACTGAGAGGGGGGTGAATCAATTATTATAAAACAATTTTCTTGACTTTAATTAATCCAAATCAAACTTAAATCAATTAGACATTAATGAACATGAAAACACAAAACAACACCATGTATAATGAACACCAGAATTTATGTGGAAACCTGAGGGAAAAATCACAGAGAATAATAATTCTCAATTATAAAGCACCGATTAAGGTGACACCAGTTAAGGTGATTTTTACAAGGGCTCACTTCCAAGTTGCTCATTGCAAGGTGGCTCACTATCAGTTGGGTTCACTGCTCAGCTATTATAGCCAAAAATACAAAAAGGCTCACTGCCTACAAAAAATGACTCACTGCCAATAGAAAATAGCTCACTGCCAACAAAAGAATGATGAAAGGGAATCCACCACTGAAAGAACTGTCACCAAAAACACTAGATAGAATCTCACTATCTGCTGCCTTTGGTCATACACTTTCACACTCTTCCCAATGTCTAAATATTCATATTCACATTCACCACACTTACTTTCCTCAAACAAAATCAACTCTTACTTATATCATTCCATGCTTCCATAATCTCTCAAGTCGGCCCAAACATAAATTCATGATCTTCCTTGTCAACCAAATGCAATTTGAAATAGGTCACCACAAAACCATTCCTACGATGGAGAGGAATGAAATGTGGACCAAACATAGCCTCTTCACTCAAATCAATACGCTACATGATATCTGGAACCAAAGAATAATATATACACATTACAATGCAAACCATGTGCCATAGCACATTAACCAACTGCCAAATCGGTCCAGACCCAAAAGAATGTATATTTTTGTGTTACATGAGGAATGGGACCAGGATAAATACAACCCAAAATAGATCTTTATAGCACAACATCCAAAACTAGGCCAATCCAAATCACCAAGGTACCAAAATAGAACTTCGGTCAATCAACCAAGATATGCTGACATCAATGACAACCATTAATGACAACAAGCAATCAACATCATCTCAACACATTCCAACATCATGGGCCTCACAGGATACTATAGAAATTTTGTGTAAAGGTTCTCCTAGATTGCATCTCCAATCACATCACTCCAAAGAAAAGGAACACGGTTTGAATGGACCGAGAAGTGTGAGAACGAATTTCAAATTCTGAAGGAGAGGCTCATGACAACCCCAATGTTGACCATCCCTGATCCTAATGGAAGATTTACTATAATCACAGATGCTTCAAGAGAGGGAGTGGGACCAGTGCTAATGCAATATTGACAAGTGGTAGCATATGAATAAAGGAAACTTAAACAACACGAGGTGAATTACGTGCCACATGACTTAGAGTTGGCCACAATAGTTCATGCCTTGCAGATGTGGAGACATTATCTCTTGGGAAAACTGTTTGAGCTCAAGAAAGACCACTTGGGATTGAGATACATTTTTACTTAGCCAAACCTTAACGCACGATAGAGAAGGTGGTTAGAATTCCTTAGTGAGTATGACTTCAAAATTGAGTATATAAAGGGGAAAGAGAACAGAGTGGTTGATGCTCTTAGTAGACGAAGACATCTAGCAACCATAATCTCGACAAGGTATAATCTAAGACAATAGGTGACACAACATTTGCAAGGTGATGATAATTATGAAAGAGTGAAGAGCACCCTAGTAAAGAATCCATAAAATCATCAGTTTGATGGCTATGAGTTTGAACTAGATGGAATTTTGAGATACGAGAGAAGAACGTACATACTAGACTCTGGAGAGCTAAGGAAGTTGGTTCTAGAAGAGATTCATAATGCACCTTATTCAGGACACCCCAGAGTATCTAGGATGATCGTAGAATTGAAAAATCTATACTTTTGGCCTAAACTCAAGAAGGATGCAGTGGAGTATGTAGCGAGATGCTTAGAGTGTCAGCGAGTCAAGGCTGAACATGCACATCTAGCAGGGCTATTGTGTCCTCATGACATACCTATGTATAAATGGTAGGTGATCAATATGGACTTCATATAGGGGTTACCTTTGAGCAAGAATTGACATGGCATTATCTTGGTTGTGATCAATAAGTTGACCAAGGTGGCACACTTCATTCCAAGAAATCTTAAGGATGGATTGTTGACCTTGGCCAAGAAATTTGTCCAGGAGATCATCCACTTACATGGAGTGCCAGAGACTGTAATTTCTGATAGAGACACTCAGATGACCTCAAGATTTTGGATGACCCTGAATCCCGCATTGGGAACTAGGTTAAATTTCAGCTTTGCTTACCATCCTCAGACTGACAGACTGATGGAGAGGGTAAATCAGGTAGTCAAAGATCTCCTCCAAATGTACTGCATGGAACAACAGTATAAGTGAGAAGAATTCTTACCATTGGTAAAGTTTGCTTATAATAACTCTTATCACACATCTCTAGGTATGACACCATTCAAATCTCTTTATGGGTGGAAGTGTCGCACACCCCTCAATTGGGATAGATTGAAATATAGGATCATAGTAGGACCTGAAATGCTCAAGGAGATGGAAGAACAAATGAGAGTTATTAAGAGTAGACTAAAGGAGGTGACATACTGATAGAAGAGTTATGCCAACAAGAATAGAACTCTTAGACAATTTGCGGTGAAAGATAAAGTCTCTTTAAGAGTCAAGCCTCATAAAAGTTCCATTACCTTTGGAAAGTCTTCCAAGTTAGCCTCGAGATATGTGGGTCCGTTTGAGTTCTTGGAAGTGATCAACCCAGTTGCTTATAGAATTGCTCTATCACTTGCTCTGGCTCAACTTCATAATGTGTTTCATGTTTCTTTACTTAAGCCGTATCATCCTGATGTAGCTCATGTGATTGATTGGAAAAATTTGCAGGTACAAGACCCAGGAGTGGTGCTAGTGGAGCCCATTAGAATCTTGGATAGACACAACGTTAAGTTGCAGAGCAGAGACATTGCTCAGTTTAAGGTCTAATGGAACCAGTATTCAGAAGACAATGCTACTTGGGAGGATGGAGAAAAAATATAACTCTCCTTCCCACATTTGCTTTCTTAGAAAGAAACTCTTGTTAATTTTGTTTGAAAATTTTGGATTGAATACTATAAATGTTTGGCTTGGAAACAATATAATATGATGTTGAAAGAGACATATATGCTCTAAATTTTGATTAAATAAACATCGAGACGATGTCTCTTTCAAGAGGGCAAGGATGTCATAACCCAATTTTTATTACATTTAAATTATAATATGATAAATTGAATTATTGAGGAAATTTAATATGTTGAATGAAAAATTTGATATTTTTGAAATGTTTGAAAGAAGTTGACCGTCTTTTGACTATGTGATCTTTTGAACTATCTTATACTTTATCATGATTAAACGTTATTGATGAACTGTGTAAGTGCAAGTGTGTGCAAATGCAGGAAAACAGGTTGAAGGATGAGAACACGGTTGAGGTAGGATCATTTAGCTGGATTGAATGGTAAGCTTGATGGAATCTAGGTGCACACACCACAAAATGACATGATGCTTGCATTTGAAATTTCAAATAGAAGATTATATTGATCTGATTTGAAATGATTCAATGACTGAAAAAAATAGGCTTGTGGAATGATGTACATGTGATTTCTTATTTAATTTTCTAATTTGATCTTGTGTTTTCAAAATTTAGAAGAAAATGATAGCATGGTTAAACATATTTGTATGTAATTAAAAGGCATGCTTGAAGGATAAGAAAACCACTTCATTTAAAAAAACTATAGTTCGAATAAAATAAAAAATTATTCTTTATTTGAAAGTGATTAAATACTATATTGTTATAAAATAAAATATTGATATATATACGTATATAAATCTATGTGTGTGTGTGTGTGTATGCACATGTATATATAAATGTATACATATTCCTTATAAATTGACTATGATATCGAATATATAAAACATTATTGATGAATTTAAATAATATCTAAGAGAAGATATTGCAGATGAGGGGTCTGCAATTCGAATTAAGGGCCCAGATATTCAAATGCAATAGTGGGCAGCTAAATTAAAGACAATTATGAAATGAAACAAATCCCTTAATGCAACAAACAGGTAAGGCAGAACATGGTTTCCAATTTTGGTAGAACGAATTACTTGCAAGGAATTGGTAGGGGACTGGTAGTGGAGATGAGGATTCATGAAGAGGGAAGGCAAGTGATTTGAATCCTCTGGAAAAGAAGGAAATAGCTGAGGAAAAGCCATGAAATAGAGGTAAAAATCAATGATTGTTGGTGTACATGTTTGATTTTTTAGTACAATCTATTTGAAAATTTCATTTTTCCTTTCATTTTATTCGAATCCATTCGTAATGGTGGTAAATCAATAGATGCTCATTAAATGCAAAGTGTATTTCGCTTTAGAGCCAGATCGTCATTGTTTGAGATTGATCATTTTCTCTGTAATGTAGAAGGGCCTTATCGGCTGACCTTTGCATGCACTAAATCTGTGCTTAATCCTTCTATCGACATAATAGCCGATCATGGTTATACTCTGTATGTCTTATTGTCTTTGTCTGCATTCATTTATATCTTGCATTTATGTTAATTTTCCATTTTCATGGCTATTTGGTTTAATCCAATAGATAGAGCATTATTTATTTAAAACGATTCAAAAATCGTTATCGTTTCCCTCCAAGGGAGGCAACAATTTCTCCATTATTTTTATATCCTCCACAGTTTGTAGTTTACCCTGTCGGAAAGGTTGAACAAGTGTGCCGCACCATATGGGTGCGAGGATCTTTTAATCATTCATTAAATGATGAAGAATTCGCTATTCTAAAACTGAGTCACATCATTCCCAAAGAACAATGGCCAAACGAATGAATCATTCCATTTTATTTTAGGTTGAATCGATCTCTAAGATCAATTATCAGAATTCCACTAGAATAAATATTTAATTGTTCTAAGTTAGAACGATTTCTAGCATGGTTGTTTCCAAGCAATGCTTGTATGCTAGTGTTCTCGAGACACCTTGTATGCATAATATCATTCCATAAGAATGATACCTTGATTTTTCCTTAGAACGAATACCATGGAAGCCGATGGTTGACATGCATGGGATTTGGCCTTAGTTTCTATTAGAATTAAATGATAACTATCATTCGACAGTTAGTCATTCTTTAGAATGAGAGTGGCTTGAATGTAAACCTTAAGGCTGTCACCGTTAGGAGCATGAGTTTCTCCATAACTTGATCAAACAATATAATGGTTCCAACTCTGTATGTGTTAGAAAATGACAAGCATGTTGTTCGACTCCTTACTTTGTACAAAATGATTCCAGATTCATTCAACTTTTGTTATAAATAGAATATACATATGTATTATATCTAGAATGATATAACTTTTGATTTAATGCATAAGAATGATGGATAGATCATTTTAGATCCCTAACCATGTATGTACTTTGAAAACTATGGGTCGCTACATGAGACTCAGACATATGAAACACTGGATAACTTGAATTGTTAATGAGATACTTTGGCACAGTAACTCGTAAACTTCTGCAAACATCATATCAGTATGTAGTAACTCTTTAAAAAAAATCTGTTCTTCTTTCTTGTAAAAGACAATTTACATCTCGCATAACTCTCAGATGATATGACAATTTGTAGCATTATTTGAATGAAAGCAATTTGTTTTAATGGTATTCATTTCAAAATGTATGCACAAATATATTAACTTAAGTTGGCACATATATGTGTATGCATATAGACTTTCGTCTACGTACATACACATACTTGTGACATACCTTCTTTTGTTACTTATTTAATTCATTTTCTTCTATAATGAATACTGAATTACGTTAAATATGAAGTGGTAGAATACATTGAATGTAATCATGTGTCATGTGTATGAATTGAATGGATAATGTATTGAATAAATCCACTTGAATTATCTTTCCGAGTTTTATTAAGTTGAGGAATTAAGTAGACTAAATTAATTTTCCACAAAAATGTGTGTTTAAATAATATTCTCTTTGTTTAGTAGAATAGGAACACCTTAGTAGACTATAGCACCTCAGAGTAGATGCTGCTAGAGGGTAGATAGTTGCTAAGGAATAAACTAGTGTTGTTAAAGGTTACCTTCCAAGACGAGTGCCGAAATGGAGTATAGAGGGTATAGGTTTTTCTTTATCAAAAACCTATCTTTTGTTGTTGCAACTAAATTTTAATGCTTGGCCAAGCAGTTAGCCCATTATGTATGCACGAACTTAAATGTGATGACACTCTCTACCATTCCTACCATAAATATTGCATTTTTTTGATCATAGGTAGAGATGCATGTTGATGTTTGGGCACGCACCAGATTCCACCTTGCAAATTGTTCTCTTGCTAAAATTTATGTGCAAGGTCAGGTATTCTTCAAGTAGGAAGAATTTTGGGGAAGTATAAGCTTCGTGGTTGGGCGGTAAAGCGCTTGAGCCATGTTATCGTCCGCTAAAGGAGACAAGTGTCAAAAGGAAACCTTAGATGTTTTCAAGTTATCAAAGGAATATGATGTAACCTTCATGCAAAATTGTATATTGTATTGACTATGTGACCCTATGAGCCAAGTCAACTTGGATATTGTAATTGACATTTGGAAATGAATATATATTATGACTCATATTTCAATTAGACATGTGTTGCTACGATTGAAAATAGTTGCTTAAGTTATGTCTTTTTAAAATTTAATATTCATAATGTCATTTGCAATTAATATTTAAGTAGTAATTAGAATGGGTTATTATAGGAAGTATGAGGACTTTCATGTGTTGCAGTTTAAGAGTTTAACCAGCTGAGTCGTTGCATGTGAGTAGGAAGGTCACAAAATTGCTAGCTTGTTTGTAGCCTTTGGAAGCTCAAATTTTAGTATATATAGAGGTGCTCTCCCTACCATATGTTATCTTGGGAAATTGTGTCTCAACCTTGCGATTATATAAAGGTTATTGTTGATAGGATATATATATATATATATATATATATATATATATATATATATATATATATATCCTAGTTACACCGATAGGTGTAACATACAATGGCATCAAGGGGGAGGAGTGGGATGCGTGTAAATACTTTTTTGTTAAATTTTTCAGGAAACTACTAAAATGGCCAAGATACATTAGATAAATGATACGTTGTAAATATAGATGATTAATTATTAGGTTTTAGATCTAATGGTGGATATTTTGTTGGCCTGTCTTGCCCTAGAATGTAACCCTATTTTATGAGGGTGTTGTATTATGACTATAGTAGACACAATGCTATATTCTGAGAGTTTGATAGCAGTTGTGTTGTCGCTTGAGCTTTGGTGGTGATACTCCTGTGAGAAGCTTGCTCTACAAGTATATTGTAATCTTTGTGATTTATTTAATAATATATTGGACGAATTTTGGAGTGTGGGGTTCTTCTCTCGAAAGGGTTTTCCCCACATAAATCACTGTGTCGTGGTATGCATGATATTTATGTTTAAGTTTTTGTAATTGTTAAAGATCTATAAATTTTTTGCATTATTCTCCTCTCAAGATTAGTGTAGGAAGTTGTTCCGCTACCTTTGCTTCCTTACAAGTGGTATCGGAGCTTGATTACCTTTGGTTTCAGTTGTGGGTTGTTGGGTTTTTTGAACTAATCCAGATTTGAGTGGGGGCTTGTGTAGAAGAGATTTTGTGATCTTGTTGCAAGAATTTTTAAATGGCAAGTTCATTAGGGAGAATAGAGGTGTATAATTTTTCTGAAAATAATTTTGAAATGTGGAAGGTGAAGATGGAAGATCTGTTGATAGATTGAGATTTGTGGGATGCTGTTGATGAGAATGTTTCAAGGCCTACATATCTTACTCAGGACGCTCAATATGATGTTATGGACCATAAAGCCAAGGGTCTAATCAGATTGTGTTTGGTAGAATCTATTTTAATTAATGTCCATGAAGAGACCTCTGTACATAAACTATAGATGAAGCTTGGTGAGATGTATCAAGCAAAATCTTTAGTGAACAATATTTTCTTGAGGAAGAAATTTTATTCCTTGAGAATGGAAGAGGGTGGAAGAATCACATACCACCTAGAAGCATTCAATATGTTGGTGGCTCAATTGGCATCCATTGGTGTCAAAATGGATGAGGAGGAGAAATGTCAGATCTTGCTTTGTTCTTTGCTTGATTCATGAGATTCTCTTGTTATGGCTATTGGGAATACTTCTGTTATTTTGAAGACTGAAGATGTGGTGGGTTCTTTGCTTTCTGGAGAGATGAGGAGGAAGGTATCCATCACTGTTAAGGAGGCCCTAAATTTTTGTGGAAGACCTAAGGAAAAAGGAAAGAAGAATGAGAAGCATGAAAAATCCAAGTATAGGGGGAGATCTAAATCTCCTAGAAAGTCCAAAGTTATTTGCTAGAATTGTGGTAAGCTTGGACATGTTCGTAAGGAATGCAAAGAAGAAAAGAAGAAGAAAAATAAGATTTGATTTTGATTCTAATTCTGAGAAGGAAGATGACGACACATTCATTGCATCTTTGGCAACTCGTGTAGGTAATGATGCATGGTTAATTAACTCAAGTGCATCTTTCCATATGACCTTTAATAAAGATTGGTTTTTTGAATATGAAGAATTTGATGGAGGTAAGGTGTACTTGGGTGATGATTCTCATTCAGACATTGTTGGTCATGGTAAAGTTAAAATTAGGTTTCTTGTTGGTAGAATAAAAAGGATTAATGGTGTGTTGCATATCCCTGGATTAACATGGAATTTGTTATCTGTAAGCAAACTAATAGATGTGGGTGTGTAGGTAGTATTTTCTAATGTAGGATGCAAGATGGTTAGAGGTTCTATGGTGATTGCTAGAGGTGTCAAATGTGGCACATTGTATAAGATGGATGCATGCATTGTTGAGTGCAATAATACCTCTATGAAAAGCAAGTCTGTGGAAGAAGTGAGGGTTTCACCTTCAATAGATGTTTATGAATTTTGGGTACCCAAGGGTGCTCTTTCTTTTGAATAAAAGTTACTTGTAGAGAAAACTATGTTATGGCACCAGAGAGTTGGCCACATTGGAGAAAAAAGTCTAAGGACCTTGAAAAATAAAAACCCTGTTGAAGGTTTGTCTGATTGTAATCTTGAATTCAATTTCTGTGAGCATTGTATTTATGGAAAATAAAGCTGTGTTTAGTTTTACTCGAGTTCTCATAAATCTTGTGGTGTATTGGATCTTATTCATTATGATTTGTTTGGTCCTATAGATGTTCCTTCTATTGGTAAATCCGCAAATTATGTTTCATTTATTGATGGTTATAATAGGAGGACATGGGTATATTTTCTAAAGAGTAAATATGAAGTTTTCAGTCGATTTAAAGAATTTAAAGCAATGGTTGAGTTGTAGAATGGAAAGAAAATAAAATGTTTGAGGATTGATAATGGTGGTGAATTTTGCTCTAGTGATTTTGATAGATTCTGTAAAGATTGTGGTATTCATAGATAGAAGACAACTCCCTATTCTCCACAACAAAATGGAGTTGTATAAAGAATGAACAAGAAACTGATGGAGAAGGTTAGGAGTATGTTGAGTGGTGATAGCCTAGAATAAAGGTTTTGGGCTGAAGCTATTGTCACTTCCTGTTACCTAATTAATAGGTATCCTACATCAGCTCTTGTTGATAAGACGCCTATGGAGGCATGGTTGAGTCACAAGCCTTTATTAAGACATCTTAGAGTTTTTGGTTGTGAGGCATATGCACATGTTCCAAAGGAGAAGCAAACAAATTTGGAGATCAAGGTTGTGAAATGTATCTTTATCAGATATAGTTATGGTGTGAAAGGATACAAGCTTTGGGAACTTGTTGCACAAAAGGTAATATATAGTAGAAGTGTTATTTTTAGAGAAACTAAGCCTTCTTTTGTTAGATTGCAGCTAGAACAAAGGAAACAGGAAGATGTGATTCAATTTCCTTCTACACCCGAGAAAGTTGAATCGAGGCCTAAGGATAGACAAGAAGTTGAGGAGAGCTCATCTAGCTTTGGATCTTCATAAGAGGAGGAAGAACCTCCAACTCAACTTGTTTGTAGGTCTACAAGGAATAAACAACCACCTGAAAGGTATACACCTGATGATTGGAGATGTATTTTTGCTTTGAATACTAACATGGATGAACCAAAATCTGTAGAAGAGGCATTAGGTATGAATGATGCAGAATCTTGGAAGATTGCAATGGATGAATAAATGACATCTTTAAAAAATAATGATACATGGGATCTTGTGCCATTTCCTAAAGGACGAAAACCTGTTGGTTGCAAAGGGATGTTCAAGAAAAAGATTGGTTTAGAAGGAGGTATTGAGAAGTACAAAGAAAGGCTGGTTGCAAAATGTTACTATCAAGTTGAGGGTGTTGATTATGGTGAGATATTCTCTCCTGTTGCAAAAATGACATCCATTAGATTTTTTCTTTCTATTGCTGCTGCTCATGATTTAGAGGTTGAGTAAATGGAAGTGAAAATTGCTTTCCTTCATGGTGACTTGGAGGAGGATATTTATATGAAACAACCAAAGCACTATGTGGTGAAAGGTAAAAGTAAGTTGGTTTGCAAATTGAAGTAATCTTTGTATGGCTTAAAACAAAATCATAGGATGTGGTGCCAAAAATTTGATACACATGTGTTGAGTTTGGGATTTGAGCGTTCTAAATTAGATCATTGTGTTTATTATAAAATTGATGGTTATCATTTCCTGTTTATTGCATTATGTTGGTATATGGAGCCTAATTAGACTCGAAGGTTAAAATTTCCCCACTTTTTATCGTTGTGGTTTCCCCCCAAATTATTTAACGGGGGTTTGGGGGCAACACCCCCAAGATGGGGTCAAGGGGTGTCGGGTGTTTTTTTTTTCTTCTATTGGCCAACATAAAAACCCTATTTTGTAACTGACATAAGTCTTGATAAAAGGATAAGGGTTAGGGTTTCTGTTGACATTTGTATTGTAGCAATTGCAGTGATATTGAGTTGCAAGGGATTACTGGTTGTAATTGGTTTGATTTATTGGATATTAATATTGGACTCTCTGTTGGTGGATGTAGCTCGAGTTTGGGTGAACCACGTTAAAAATTGTCTTTCGCTGTGATTATTTATGTGTTTTTCATTCCTCTGTTTAATATTTATTTTCTATAAATTGATATTTTTGCATACAATTCCTAACATATTATATGTTGATGATATGTTATTTATTGGCAAAGGGAAATGTATGATTTCAAAACTGAAATCTCAACTTGTTGCTAAATTTGAAATGAAAGACCTTGGTGCAACTAGACACATTCTTGGGATGGAAATTAAAAGAGATAGAGTGAACAAAAAGCTATGGCTTGGCCAAAGTAAGTATGTCAATTCAATTTTACAGAGATTTAACATGCAGGATTGTAGACCAATGTGTGTTCCTATTTCAGTTAGAAAAAAATTATCTATTTCAGATTGTCCAAGATCTCCATCAAAGATGGAAGACACGAGTAGAGTGCCTTACTATAGTGCAGTTGGAAGTTTGATGTATGCTATGGTTTGTACTAGACTAGACATTGCCCAGGTAGTGGGAGTTCTTTCCATATATATGTCTAATCTTGGTAGAGTTCATTGGGATGTAGTTTAAAGAGTCTTTAGATACCTCAAATTATTCCTTATGTTATCATAGTAATGTGACTGAAGATGATATTTTCCTTGATATTCATGGTTATGTGGATTCAGATTGGGTAGGTGATATTGATAGCAGATGATCCATTAGTGCCTATGTGTTTACTTTATTTGGTGGTGCAATCGGTTGGATGAGTAAGCGATAGGTTGTGGTTGCTTTGTCCACTTCTAAAGTAGAGTATATGACAGCTACTCATGCTTGTAAAGAAGACATTTGGCTCAAGAGACTGTGTTTATATATTGAAAAAAAACAAGGTGCAGTGACAATTTATTGCAATAGTTAGAGTGCGATATGTCTAGCCAAGAACCCGACATTTCATGCCAGGACCAAGCACATTGATGTACAATATCATTTTGTTTGAGATATGGTTAAAGATGGCAGGGTGAAGCTAGTTAAGGTAGAGACTTTGATGAATGTTGCTGATTCTTTAACTATGATTGTGAGCACAAAGAAGTTTAGATGGTGGTCAAATATTATGGGTCTTTCAACCCCTAGCAATTAAGAGACAATGTTTACTCCCTCCTGTTTCTCTTGCAAGGTATTCGACAAGTGGGAGATTTGTATATATATATTTCCTAGTTACATTGATAGATGTAATATACAATGGCATCAAGGGGGAGAAGTGGGATGTGTAAATAATTTTTTGTTAACTTTTTTAGGAAACTACTAAAATGGCCGACATGCATTAGATAAATGATGCATTGTAAATCTAGACCATTAATTATTTGGTTTTAGATCTAATGGTGGATATTTTGTTGGCCTGTCTTGCCCTAGAATGAAACCTTATTTTATGAGGGTATTGTATTATGACTGTGGTAGAGATGGTGATGTATTATGGGAGTCTTATAATAGTCGTGTTGTCTCTTGATCTCTGGTAGTGATACTCATGTGAGAAGCTTTCTTTGCAAGTATATTGTAATCTTTGTGATTTACCAAATAATATATTGGGCGGATTTTGGAGTGTGGGGTTTTTCTCTCGAAATGGTTTTTCCCACGTAAATCACTGTGTCGTGGTATGCATGATATTTATGTTTATTTTTGTTTAAGTTTCTGTAACTGTTAAATATTTGTAAAAGTTTTGCATTATTCTCCTCTCAAGATTAGTGTAGGAAGTTGTTTTGCTACCTTAGCTTCCTTACATGTTACACTTCTCATTCTAATTTCTTTGTTATTCTGTTGTAATTTATGTGCAAGCATTATAGTGAGAGTTTTAGTGAAAGAAAGAGAATTTTTTTGTGAGTTAAGTTTGTTGAGAATTCATAAGAGGAGGCTAGAGTATTGGAGTCTAGTTGAACGTAGAAGGAATAACATTTGTGATTGTGGAGGCTAAGGTTGGAAAGCAATAATATCAGTTGGAACTCTATATCCAGGCATGTTGATTTCTATTCCTCCATTATTTATGTTTGAAAGGTTATTTGATTATAATTCCTTTGTTTGAAGAGATTGCTTTTTGAATGCATGTTATGCTTGTTCTTATGAACCTAGATATTTCCTTGTGTTGGAATAATCTTGAATGCATGATATACTTGTTCTTATGAACCTAGTTATTTCCTTGTTTTGGAATAATCTTTGGATATATATTATATGCTTGTTCCTATGAAATTAGTTACTTCCAAGTAAGGAATATTCTTGTGTGATTCTTGTTTGAGTCTCAAACTAGTGAAACCCTATTATTTGGGAACACACTTATATTATGTGAAGTATGTGTGGCTTAAATGCTATTAGAACTATACTTAGTTTGTTAAGTTTATATGGATAATGTATGAGGTGGAATATGTTGCTATCTTATAGTACTCTTATGAAAATGTCATTTTGAACTTAAGGGTTTAGCATGGTCATTCTTGGGGTTAGTGAAATCCATGGGAAAGGGGGTAACCTAGCTAGACACTAGTATGTGTATATGTATGATTAGTGTGGTTATACCTCGGGTTGGAGAAATCGATGGGAAAGTGTGTAACCTAGATAATTAGTCATTATGAACTTGGATATTCCTAGAGTTAGGGTAATCCATGATTAAGGGAATTACCTTGTTGAAAATTTTGTTATGTTATCACCTTAGATTGAATGTATGTTATGTTTATGGTCAATACCAAATCAATCTTAAGGGTGGGTGGATAAATGACTCTCACTTGAAGTATTGGGTGTTGAATTCTTTGGCTAAAGTGGTGTAAGTAGCCACTATTTACACTGTCAATTCATTGTGATCGATGATTGAAATCTAGGTAGGGAAACCAATGTATGGTAGCTCTAGATATGTAGGATACAACACTATGCTCAGGAAGATTAGGATTATGGGATTACCAAACCAATCTCTTCGTTGAAGGGTAGGGCCATCTTACCAGTTAGGTAGATGTGCGAGGGGACTGCAGTAAGTCCATGGTTGGCAAAAAAGTGCTTGAGTGATGCTCTCCCTCATACAGTTGGTGACCAAGATTTGAGGATGTAGAGCTAGTTTGGGAACACCTAGAATGTATGCACCAGTGATGGGAACATCTAGGAGGTATGCACCAACATTGGGGGCATCTAGACCATTGTATTCTATTTATATATTTTTATCAATGAGCTCATAAAAGCTATGTATGTAAACATGTAACTCTATTCTTATTGAGAAATTGTATATGGGAAACATTGTCATGAATTTATGTAATGTGAACTCGTCACTTGAATTATTGAAATGATTCTTTATTTTTCAATGGGAAAGTTTGAAATGGTTATGTTTCAAATGCGCATCTTGTTATTCATAAATGAGAAAAAGTAAGATTTTACAAAGGTATGGAGAAGGAAACAAGAGAAAGACAATACGAAGAAGGAAGAGTCTATGTTTGTGCCTCATGCACAAGAGATATCACTAAGTTCTTAAGGAAGAGTATGATTTTAGGGGGAGCTAACCATTACATTATTTTAGCTCCATGAAGAAGATAATTCAAGATAGATCAGCTAAGGTATATTCCATATGAGCATTCCATTATCATTGATCAAAGGGGAAGAATTAGTAGAGAAAGAGACGATATGATTGGAGAAAAGAAAGAGAGACTAAAGAATGACCAAGAATACAACAAGATTATTGAGTTATATTCTTGGGATGATAGAGGTTAAAAACATGAGATGTAAAAATCATAAACACTCCAACAAAGTATAGTTCAAAGCATGTATGACAAGACTGTTGAGAAATGATGCATGACTTGACATTTTTAAAGACAAGGTATAATAGAAATGGTTATAATATAAACATCAAAGGTATGACACATTGAAAATGATGATTTTCTTCAAGTTAAAGATAACAACCTATAAAAATAATGAGGTAATAAATTTTTCATAGAACATTGAAGAGAAAGGTTATAAAATGACAATATTTCAATATGCAAGACTGGAAATCAAATAATAAAGATCATGTATGAACGATAAAATGTTGCAAAACATTTGATGACAATGTGAAGAATGGTAGTGGTTATAGAAATATGGAAAATACTTTTATATAAAAGACTTGAGACAATGAGAGAAGAAAGAGATGGATATTAGTAAGTTATGATGGTTATACTTA
>VDFB02133721.1:0-12637 GCA_007258455.2 Sequoia sempervirens | reverse complement strand
TGGATGGTGGATTGATGTTGGAGGAAGTAGATGGGGAACTAAGATAGGAATATTGGGATGGTGGATTAATATGGGAAGATTGGGATGGTGAATTAGGATAGGACATGGACGGTGCATTAGGACAAGAGGATGTGGGTGGTGGATTACAGTAAAGGTATTGGGATAATATAGTAGGATTGGAAGATTGGGGTGGTGGATTAGGATACGAGGGTGTGGATGATGAATTAAGATAGGAAGATATGGATGTTGGATTAGGATAGGTTGACAGAGGTGTAGGATTAGGATGGGAAAATTGGTAAGGAGGATTAAGATAGGAGGGCATAGATGGGGAATTGTAATAAGAGTATTGGGATGGTAGATTAGGATGGGAATATTTGGATAAGAGGATGTGGGTGTTGGATAAGAAAATGATGTGGATGAAGGGTATGATGAATATGCGGATGGGGAAGATACTAGATATCCTTTGTCAGAGGTAGCATAAGGAGCGTTATTAGGCATGGATGAAGGCGTAATGGGATAGTTTGGATGAGTCATTGGAGTTTGGAAAGCGATTGGGGAAAGCTTACTAAAAATTATAGCATCAAGGGGATCTATGTCATATACCTCTTGATCAACAAGACTCTTGTTATCGTCATCAACATAATTGGGATTTCCCTTGACTACTATTTTTGGTTGCATTGGTGAAGGATAAGGATTCATGATGTTAGATTAGATGGATACATATTGAAAAGATGGGAACAGATGATCAAAAGGAAAGAAAATGCGATGAAAGGATAAATAGGATGAATTGGAAGATGGAAAAAGGGATCTTAAGGTTTGTTTCAATATCAGCAGATCTTGGATGTAGATGGACTAAAGCTTAGATTAGGATTTAGGTTAAGCTCAAATTGGGATTGGATTAAAGCTAAAATTAGGATTGGATTGAAGCTCAAATTATGATGATTGGAGGATGTGATGGGATTGATTCTACACCAAGTTCAGGGGTTTTAACTAGAGGACGTAAGTTGCCAACAATCAGATTTTGCCAGATTTGGCAGTTTTCAAAAATTGTCAAATTTTGCTATTTTAGGTAACTACACACTCATATCTTTGAGAGCCTAGTTTTTTCCCAAAAACTTCCTAAAACTAAGGTAGGATGAATTTCCAACTAACATCCTAAATCTGAGACATGAATTTCAAGTTATTAACGAAAATAATTTTTCAAAAATTGAAAAAAACACTAAATTATGATTTTGAGGGTCAAGATGAAAGTTTCAAGCCCCAAAAATGTGCCAAAAGTGGGGGCCAACTGACCAAGGGTCGTTGGGAATCCACATGCCACCTCATAACACAACCACCCATAAAATATCAACCCAAACAAACACCCAAGTCAAAAGTTATGGCCTTCGAAAGTTTCTGCATCAAAATCAAAAATCAAAACCCCTAAAAGGAAGTCCAGGTGATTAGGATGGATAATTTGATGATGGATATGGACTCTAATGATGTTCTAAGATGCACTTATGTGATTTGGTCAATGAAAGGATGACTTTTGAAAAATGTTGATGAACAGAAACAACGACAACAGGAAGATGGATGAAGGTCTACTTTTGGGAAAACTCACCTTTCTGGGGTGCAAGGTCGCCCAACCAGAGGGAAAGCTCGGAAAGCTCACCCAACTTGGGGTAAGGTTGCCTATCTAGGGAGAAATTTTTCCTATATCTAGGTCAAGATCGCATATCTATGGGGCAAGGTCACCTATCTCTGGGGCAAGGTCACCTATCTCCTGGGCAAGGTCGCCTATCCACTTGGCAAGGTCACTTATCTGGTGGGAAAGGTCACCTATCTACTAGGAAAGGTCACCCTAGTCAAGGTCACCCTAGTCAAGGTCAAGGTCGCCCAAGTCAAGGTCAAGGTTTCCCAAGTTAACTTTTGGATATGGAATGGGTAAACGGACACTCAAAATGAGGAAATGGATGCACAGAATGAGGAGACAGATGCTCGAAATGAGGAGACAGATACTCATAATGAGGGGATGGATGCTCATAACAAGGAGATGGATGTTCAGAACAAGGAGACAAATGGTCGGAATGGGGAGAAGAATGCTCAGAACAAGGACACGAACACTCAGAATGACTAAACGAAAGGAAAAATTGGTTGTTTAAGGTGCAAAATCGCCCAACTTGGGCAGGGTCGCCCAAGTTGGTGCAAGGTCACCCAACTTGGGGCAGGGTCACTCAACTTGATGAAACAGGAAAATTTGATGGTTGTTTGACTAATAGTGACTCAAACAGAGGGTAGAATCACCCTTGTTTAGAGCAGGGTCATCTCTATTGAGGACAAGGTTGCCCTTGTTAAGGGCAAGGTCACCTCTGTCAATAGACTTGGACTTATCTTGGATGAAAACAGCTATGGAAAAGGACCAAAAACACAACAAACAACAAGTAGAAGGTAAGGCTGACTTCACTAAATAGAGATGCATTGGTTTAGCACAAAAAAGATAGTTCAAATAGCACAATCCTAAGATTAGTGAAAAGGGTATGGCCAACATGGTCCTCTAACTAGGCTAAAAAAGGAAAAATAGGGAGTCCTCGATATACGCATAGTATGTGAGGCACAATTGTGAACACCAACCCATCTACAAGCATGAGTCGGGAACCCCAACGAAGTACTAGAGGCTCGGACCAACTCTTCACATCTTATCTAGGTATCACCCTAGCTCCAACACTTCACCAAACACAACATGACTAGATTTGGGTACAACTTTGGCTCTACCCCTTTATATACCCCGCTGGTACACATGGTTGGGATCATCCCTTAGGGTGATGAAATCCCCAAGCTAACCATTTTTGGCTACTCCCTAGGCTCACACGACGTGCAAGGGGAAATCTTCAACGATGTAGTGCCCCTTAGGCAACAAAAAATACTAAGCTACAATTTCTCTTCATCCAAGATCGCCAAATGGTGCAAGTGGATTGGATACATCAATAGCTTACTTGACAAGCAAAGCACACAATATATTGACTCCCCCTACTTAAAACTATGTGCCTAACTAGTATGAAAATGAAAGACAAACTAACTAACTAATAGACTAGGCCCATTCGTCCTACAACAAATACGTTAGAATTTTTTGATCTCTTGTCTTCAATAAGTGTGAAACAACTACACAAACGTTAGTAAAAACATGCACATTCACTGAAAAGATTAGTTAGTGGGGTCAGAATTAACCAAAACAATAGAAACGAACTCTAGAAATGAACTATAAATCATTGTTTTTACCTCAGTTGCCTCTATCCGAGTGGAGTCACCCCTATTAAGGGTAGGATTACTCGTCTTAAGGGTGGGATCGCCTATCTTAAGGGTGGGATCACCTGTCTTAAGGGTGGGATTGCCTATCTTAAGGGTAGGATCACCTGCATCTTAAGGGCAAGATCACCTATCTTAAGGGTAGGATCACCTATTGAGAAAATAGAGGATAGATTGTTTTCTGTTTCATAGATGGGTGATTCTACAAGGTAGAATCACCCATGTTGAGGGAAGGGTCATCCCTATCTAGGGCGGAGTCACCTCTATGTAACCTGAACCTGCAAAACATCAAACAATAGCAAATGTGAAAGAAACATACCCATTTGTGGGTCCCACCGGGCATGCTAGAAATGTGATGCAACATTATTTTTACTATCCTAAGTGATGCAAAATGGAAATAATGCAAAGGAAGAAAACAACACTTCAACACCTCAATGATCAGGCTACGTTGGATTTAAACAAAGAAAGATGAAACAAAAGATTATACCTTGTTCAAGTGATCTTCTTGGTTGGCCCTTTTATGGTTCATGAATGTGTGCTCCTTGATGGAAAATGATCTAAAATGATATGCAAAACGATGAAGGCTCTATGGAGGATGCAATGGTGAAGTTGGGTATTTGAGTGAATGAATGCAATGGATGCAAAATGGAGCTTCAAGAGTGTAACAATGGAGGTTGTGAGAGCTTGAAAGTTGGAGAGTTTGAATGCTTGAGCTTGAATGTAATGAATGGAAATGTGATTGTTCAAAATGAGAGAAAATTTTCCATTTTAAGGGAAGAATCTCTAGATAAATGAATGGTCAATATTTTTCCAACATAGGAAAGATGAAGGGTTGTGGTGAGTTGAGGACTCACAATCCCTCACATCTTGCCATGTGGAGGATGAGATGTCACAAGGACAAGTGAGTTGGAAAAGGGACATGTGATGTGGAGGTACTTGCAAGTACCTTGGGATTAGAGGAAGATCTCCTTAAAAAGGAAATTCTTGTCCCCATATGAGGGCGATGGTGACAAGTGAGGAATTTTAGAAAGTCCTCTCTTATCATCATGGGGATGAGAGAAGTTGTTGGGGGAATAAATGTGAATTTAAAATTCACATGATTGGGAGTTGTCTACAAGATAGAACAAGGTCTTCATAAAGGAGGTCCTTGTCCCATGTGAGTGATGTGACACATGAGATCCACATAGGGAAGAGGGGAACCTTGGATGAATAAATGTGAATTTTTAATTCACATGGGGAAGAGGTCAAGGCTAAATAAAGAAAGCACTTATGAAAGGTTGACTTGGAGGACATGCCAAAGATGGCATGTGATTAGATTAAGGTTGTGCAAATAGGTGATTAAGAAGATTAATGAGGGATTAGAGACAAGTGGACAAATATGGAGGATGTGACATTAATCCTGATTAAAGGTGTGCACATCCTAATCATGAATTAATTAGACTAATCCATATTAGAAAAAGGTTATGGAGGATGTGACAAGGAGAGAGAAAAAGAGAAATTTAAAATTGGTTTAAATTCAAAAAGGTAAATGACTATATTAAATAAATTGATATATTTATTTAATTTAGAGAGGAAATGATGAAAAGTATTTAATTATTAAATTAAATACTTTAGAAACCTTAAGCAAAGGGGGAATATTAGTTAAATAAATTATTTAATTAATACTGATGGAATAGACGAGTAAAGGAGATAGGTTTGACCATATGGGAGTGGTCAAATTTGGATGGCTACACCTACGATCAATGACATGCAGTGCAAGAAAGGAGATGCAAGACAATCAGAGTGATATGATCCATTCATCAGTGAAATTAAACTTTAATGCAAACACCATCCTTGCAATGAAAGTTCCTATGTGCACCGATACACATCCCATTGGATATGATATGAAAAGATTTATTGTCGAACAACTTAAAGAGAGATGTCAGTAGAAGATGTAGAAACGTGTAATAAGAATATCTCAAATGGACGATTTGTATCTCCAAAGCAGCACTCTCCTCCTCCTGCCCAAAGAGTTTATTCATTTTTGTATGTGCTCTATTTTTCCATGGAGATCAGCAAAAAAATAATGGTACCTTACTAGATTTTAATTATGAGGTTTTCTTCGCAAGATTCCTCCAAGCGTGTTGTGTCCAATGAAGGTTGAGCAAGATAAAACCTTCATTTGGATTCTTTATCTCTTGAAAGAATAGAGCGCCTCCAAATGTCAAAGACTACGGTTGGAGGGTTGCTAATGATTTTCTGAAAGAGCAAGGCTTGACAAAGATATGGCTTCAAGAAAAAATCAACCTTAGCATTGCTTAGGTATGTTTTCCTCTTTTATACATTGGATTATTATCTTTAATATCATTTACAAATTGTGCTAATATTTATATCTCTAATAATATCAACATACTATTGTTATCATTTGAATGATCCTTGAAATATTTCCATACATTGGAAATCAAGTTAGTAATACATAATTTTATATCATTGAGTAGCTATGTTTTAACATTAGTTCATTTAAGTGATACATAATGAGAATAGAATATAAGGATAAGATTACTTGAATTTGTAGCTTTGTTGTTAACCAA
The DNA here is from genome assembly GCA_007258455.2 of Sequoia sempervirens. Lineage (NCBI taxonomy): Eukaryota > Viridiplantae > Streptophyta > Pinopsida > Cupressales > Cupressaceae > Sequoia > Sequoia sempervirens. Next base: position 6,785 of record VDFB02133721.1, on the reverse strand, counting down.
AGTATGTTATGAAATAATTATATTCTCTCACACTTGCTAATTACATTAAATATAAATACGGGATTATCATCAACTATTTGAGGTTCTCCTTATGTAAACCATCAAAAAACTTGGATTAATTTGAATTTGGCTTGAAACCTTAGGCATATTACTTTGAAATTCGTTTGAAAACTCATGCAAAGTTGATTTGGAAGTAGTGTGTACTATCTTTGAACAACAAGTATTCTAATTTAGTACTAGAAATTTGGCTTTGTTGAAATTGGTTTGAAAGCAATTTTTGTAAACAATGTGCTTAATATTTAAAATTTAGATTGGCTATAATTGGTTTGAATGAAGTTCTACCTTGTTGGACAACATTTTGAGAAGCCTCATAAGAGAATATGACGTGATTCCTTTTGGGTTTCCCATGTTCTAAGGTTCAATTGCCTGATGAGATTTGAAATTTATGAGGAATCAAACTAGTAAATATCAATATGGACACACTTATTTGATTAATCATTTTGTTAATTTTGTTGCAAATATGCCTCATGTTATTGAAAGCAACAAAAAACCACAAGAGAGGAAATGTTATGAAATTATTTCTCCAAGTAAAATTTAAAAGAGAATTACATATATATGAACGATCCTTTTATTTAAAAAGGAGGAATAAAGTTATATTGAAAGTTTGACCGATACTAAATGTGATGGACGAATTCTCCTAAACTTATTAAAAATAGAAATATTTGTATTTGATTCTTTTACTAAATGTGATGGACCAATTCTTTTAAATTTATTAAAAACATAAATATATTTATTTGATTGTGTTACTAAATGTAATGACGATTCTCCTATACTTATTAAAAATAAAAATGTATTTATTTGATTCTTTTATTCAATAGTTTCTCATAAATCTATATTGATTTAGAAAAATGTATCTATCACATTTAATATCACAAACTTTCCATACAATTTTATAGCTTTTTATAAATAAATAAAATCTTTTACATGAATCTAATTCCCTTTTATTTTTGTCTTTGGGAAAATTATTACTTCCCATTCACATTATGCTTCTCGCTAAAGTCAGCTTGCGTTAAGTTCACTCCATGCTGCGTCTCCATACACGCGTACCTGCCTTGCACCTCACTCGCTACGTACCCTTGACTGATTACCTATCCCTCTTTAATGTACGCTTATCGTTTACAGTGATGAGTGAAGCACCCAGACACGCGGTAGTGCAGGTTTACAAGTTCAACTTTGACCAACTGCAGGTTTACGGCAAGTCGAACATTGACCGTCTTTTGCACGGCCGCCCACGTATAATACTCTCAACGTGATTACCATTTATCTATTTTCTTTCCTCTCCTCTGCAACACGATTATCATCCCTGCAATGGCTGTGCCTACACTTAAGTTCACTACCATTACTGTGTTTTTTATCATCCTCTTCACCAACCCATTTGTCTGTCTATGCGGATGTCCACGGCAGGAATCTGCAGCTCTTCTTTCCTTAAACTTCACCAACCCTCCGTCCTACGGTACTCCATGGACAAATGAAACAGACTGCTGCAAGTGGGATGGCATAACATGCGATCATAACAACAGCCATATGGTGGGAATACGTTTGAGGTCATATATAGACTACAACGGAATAAGAGGAGGAGTCATATCTGATAGCCTGTGCAGACTTCCGTTTATTACAGTTATAGACATATGGGACATTGGCACAACAGGTACTCTTCCTTCCTGTTTGGGAGATCTCCATTTTCTTCAGTCTCTAACGATAGATTACAATGGATTGAGTGGGGAAATACCCCTTAGCATTTGTAAGCTTACAAATCTGACTTTACTTAGTCTTAGAGGGAATCAACTGAGTGGAAGCTTGCCATATTGTCTGAACAATCTTTCTTCTTTGAGACATCTCTACCTTTCAGAGAATCGATTAAGTGGCCAAATTCCATTTACATGGGGCAATCTTCCTTTTCTTGAGACCTTGGATGTTTCCTTCAACCAATTGAGTGGGAATCTTCCCTTGTCATTTGGAGGGCTGTCCTCCCTTACTGAACTCATAGCCCATGGAAATAGATTCAATGAGAGTACCCCTTCTTGGGCCTTACCATCCTCTATTCAAAGTCTGTACCTCTCACTAAACCATGAGTTCAAAATTTCAGAGGGTTTTTTCCAAAACCTTACCAATTTAAGGAATTTCTCTCTATCCAATTGCACACTAAATATTAGTACATCCTGGATTCCCAATTTCCAGCTCTCTCAGTTAGAATTTGTGTCATGTCAGATGGACAGTCAAATTCCACCATGGATTTCAACTCAGTTCTCGTTGTCTTCCATGACATTAGCTAACAATGGTCTTGCTGGAGAAATTCCCTCTTGGCTATGGGCTATGGCTGCTTCCTTATCACAACTAAATATCTCACGGAATCATCTGCATGGGCCCCTTTTCCCAATGGTCCGAATTCTCAGATACAAATCTTGGATGTATCTAGTAATGCATTCAGTGGGCACATACCTTCCGTGTGGCCAATAATGGAAACCCGGCATGCTTTTATACCACTTACGTATGTGTTTCCTACTATTTTGATGTTCAATGACAATTTGTTTACCGGCAACATTCCTTCAAGCTTGTGCAATTCGTCTGTACCGGTGGGAAAGTTAAATCTTGAAAACAACAAGTTGGATGGAATCATTCCTTGGTGTTTAATCGAAGATCAATCACCGGTTTTTGACTTAAATTTAGGAGGTAATAGTCTGGAGGGAAGGATGCCCCAAGGGCTAATCGTCTCGTCGGGCATCAGGTCCTTGGTGCTAAAAAATAATAAGCTCAGCGGAACCTTCCTTCCCTCATTTACCAATGATACAGCTTTACAAGTACTTGATATTGGGCACAACAAATTCACAGGACATCTTCCAAAGTCAATTGGGAATATTTCATCTCTACAAGTGCTGGTGATGAAGGACAATCAGTTCAGCGGTAATATTCTTTCAGAAATTGGCGAGCTAAAGCAGCTGCAGATCTTAGACCTTTCGTCCAACAACTTATCAGGCTCTATTCCACACAACATTGTATTTTTACGAGCAATGGCTGTAGCAAGAGAGGATGGCTATGTGTTGCAGAGTGAACTCGCGTATGGGCGTGGTGGTAACATGAAATCTGATATTGGACTGGATATGACTCCCAAAGGTATAGAACTGCACTACCCATATATTCTTTCCACACTCACTAGCATAGATCTCTCCAACAATCAATTGAATGGAGATGTTCCTCTTGATTTTGGAAAGTTGAAGGGGTTGATGTTTCTAAACCTATCCATGAACAATCTTAGTGGAATTATTCCACTTAGTTTGGGGGATATGAGTCAACTTGAATCGCTAGACCTTTCGTCAAACAAGCTTTCAGGAAATATTCCTTCAGAGCTTCAATCTCTGAGCTCTTTGGCATATTTAAATTTGTCCAACAACAATCTATCTGGAAGTATACCGCAAGGAGGACAGATGATTACATTTGAAAATACTTCATATTCTGGAAATCCAAATTTGCAGGGATGCCCACTTCCAAAGAATTGCAATTGGCCGAAATTTGCACCTCCTCCTCCTTTAAAGGATGGTGAAGATAAAGATGAAGAGGAAAGCGAGCAAATACCCTGGTATCAAATTGGAGTAGGATGGTCATATGGAGCAGGTTTTTTGAGTGTAGTTGTGTTATTACTTTCAGTCAGACAGAACTGGAGAAAGAAATACTTCGAAGGAGTTGATAATATTTTGAAGTTTTTGTTTCCTTTCCTAACTGATAGGAAATTATGAGGGCTTATTTCTCCACAAGAATTGAGCCAAAACTGTGCCTTAAGCCCAACATTTGATTTTTGAGCTTTGCTTTTGTAAGTGGACTATATTTTATATAGTTTAATTTAAAATTAATTTTATTTATATTATAGATAGAGAGAGAGTTATAGTTATACTGTCATGTTTGCATTGGTATGCATAAAAGTATTGTTGATCTTTTATTTAATATGCAGATTTAATTGCATTAAAAAAATCATAGAAATATTAATTGAGATTATGATTTATTTATTATAGTGTTATTTCTTCATGAGGTTGGAAAGTTTCATATCAAATATTTGATGAAGTTTGATGTTAATTTTCATAAAGATATTTCAAAGAGAGCAATAGTATTTTATCTAATGGCAAACGCTTACTGGAGCTATGAACCGATACAACCATTCAACAATACCACCCCAATGGGTTTGAACCTGGTACAAGAACAACAATGCCACCTATAAACCATCACACCATGCCAATACCGCAAAGAGAGCAATAGTATAAATAGCTCCAATTTCTTATTAAAAAATTATTAATGTTATCTTTAAAAATATTTTTATTAAAATATTAGAATTTAATTTGTATTCTATTTGTATGATGTGTTTTTGATATGATTAATTCAACCTTATTTACTCATATAAGATGCATAAGATATATTGTGTTCTAGCATATATTGTTGAAACTATGGTTCGAGTGAACTCCTTCTGGGGTTCGCCAACCCTATATACATTTGTTTTGGCCAAAATTAAATGGGTTTCGTCGAACCAATAGGTTCATGAACCCCAAAATCACTTTTGCCGAATACTTTTGTGAGTTTCCCTCACTTGAATTGTAAACCACTATTGTGGCTTCACCCATGTTGCAATTGACAATCTGGACTATTCATGTTTTCTTTTTTGTAACTAAACTGTACCATGGTTCAAATGTTTAGGGCATCCAAACAATTGCAACATTTGATCCAAAAATAGATGAGTTTATCATCAACACACCAAATAAGGGATTCGCTAAATGGTGGAAAGGTAATATTGCAGTCCATGGAAAGTTTACAACTATCTTTCTAAGGCTAATCTTGCCAAGTGAGGAATGTGCTCGTGGTCTTGATTATCAGTTATGAATGGTTAAGGATCATAACTCACTTAGAGATGAGTGCTACAAAAATGAAGAAAGGATAAAATCATAGCGACAATAAGGGATTATTGGAAGCACTTTAGTGAAGCCAATACTCATAAGTCTACTTCATGTAACTAGTTTCATGTAGAGGATAATGTCAATAATGATTTGAATATAGAAATTTATAATTATAATTAAGATAATAGCCAAGTCATATAAGGTGGAGGACTTGCCAACTAGAATGTATATCCAAATACAGATGAGTAAACCAATCAACAAGGTGATAGAGAAGTTATTGGAAGACATAATGATATAGATAAATAGGGAACAACAATACTATTAATGTTAAGATTTTATATCTATCACACTTGTCCTACGATCAGTATTTCATAGAACTAATGGTAGGTAAAGGTCAGAAACTTCATTCCTCCCATGTGACATGTTTGGTAGAATGGCTTCTTATGACAGTATGAAGAGTTTCTTCCTGGTGTGTACATAAAGAGAAGACCCTTATTAAAGCTCTATTAAGGACATCTGTCAACATATAAATAAATATTGTTAAAGGAACAAATGACAGTTAAAATATAGTCATATCATGGTATAGTGTGTGAAGATGAGTAGAAACAACAAGAAAACCATGCTTGTGAGGTGTCAATTGATAACTCATAGGACTCTAAGGCTATTGAATCTCATTCCTTAAAAGGTGTGGAATACTACTTGTATACACTCAAAATTGGTCTAGAAAATATTAATTATATATTGATTATTTAATTAATGAAATCTTTATTCTTCTACTATATAAATAAATTGCAAATTTATTTACATAGTTCGTATTTCTTAAATTCCTCTATTCTAATTCACCTTCTTCATGATTTAATTGAAATAAGCAAATCTAAATAATTTGTTTTATTTTAATTGATTCTCTCTCACTAAATTTGAATTTTTAAATTCAAATTTGTCACTTTTCAACATATTTCTCTAACTACCTTCCACCTCACCCTCCAACTCACCATGTGTCACATGAAAATAATTATGCTTATTTTCTAAAATGGATATTTGTTCTCAACAATTTAACCACCTTCAAGACACATGGCTTCTTCATTCAAATGATTCCTTCTTACACTTGGCAAGATGGTTTTACTAAAGGGAACAATTGCCTTGTTTTCTCCATCCTTCTCATTCTTCACCGTCAATTTCTCCATATCAAATCTCAATCATTCATGGCTGCCAACTCACCCAATGCCTTGGAAAAATCTATAAATTGAAGCCCATTTATAGATTTTTCATAAGGAGCATTTGCATAATATCACTCTGCAACATTTCATTCAATTTTTAAGAGCTTGGTTTTGCATTTCCAATTCAGCATTTAGAATAGATTATCAATTTAGATTAGAATCATGGCCCCTTTAGATGTTTCTTAGCTTGTTTTAATTTAGCATTTATAATCATTTACACATCACTCTCATTATTTTAATTATGTTTTAAATCATTTACATATCATTTTGTATACAACAGTCCATTCATCATGTCATTTTATCATTTCATCCGGCTGAATCCTTCAATCATGTAGATGTAGACTTACATTCTGCATTATAGATAAATAGGCTACTCATTTCTTAGATGACATCTCAATGATCTATGCATGAATAAGATCTAAGAGCATAAATTACTAAGACATTTTAGATTAGAGGAATATGATAAGTTTTTAAGGAATTATGTTATTGAATTGTGTTTTATTAAGTTAGATTTCCTTACTATAATATTTTCCATCTAAGTGTGTTGTTAATTTGATATAATCCACGCATATTTTATCACACACATAAATTGGCACCCACCGTGGGGCTTAGCCCCTATTATCTTGATATTTTT
>VDFB02133720.1:0-31492 GCA_007258455.2 Sequoia sempervirens | reverse complement strand
TATTTGAGGAGAAACCATATCCATCATGACCAGCCATGTGTGCTTCTCAAGATCTGCCATCTAGCTTGTTACGCTTATCTCCGGAGGAACCCACTCAGATACCATACATGCAAGAAGAACACAGGAATTACATGGAAAACCATTACAGGAAGAAAATCACTAGAAAATATTGCTTTTATTAATTTTCTTACAATCATGTAGGCACCAACCCACATAAGACACCGATGTTCTTTTTACGAAAATTGATCACCAAGTCACTGGAAGCACCATCTCGTGCCTGAGCACTGACCTAGAACCAAAAACTGAAAAGAGAGGCATCAACATATTTTCAAATCAGCTTGAACTTATTCTTAAAAAATGAACTTTATTCTGCAATCTTTTTTTTTGCTCATCAAACTACACCTTCTTCTGCACATATCACCTTCAATTACATATCTCTTCCACTGCTTTTTCACCAAAACTTGCTACCTTAACTTCATTACATTTGCACCTGCACACTCCCTTTTAGAAATTCCTTTTTCTAAACAAATTTGAGCGCTATCCAAGAAGAGAATTCAGCCACCTTTTAAGGAATATATATTTTTTTAAAACTAATTGTTCCACTTAGCATAAATCACATATTTCAAAATATACTATAATCATCACTATCAAAAATGGAAATTTTTGTATATCTGACCGGCCTTAACAAAAAAACTTCTGTACACTTCTTCCTCTTTAAAATTAGAAACAAATCATTCCAAAAACTATTGCTGCTTTCTAGACTAGTCATGCTTTAGAAGGTTGCTAAAAACAAGCCGAGAAATTACAAATCATGGTGCTAAAACAAAAACTCTAGCGAGACATAAATCACTGCCTTGAACATAAATTTTATTTTATTATAAATCGCATTTCTTGTTTTTCATATTTTGTGGCCAATCCATCATAAATGGAATAATTTGCTTGCATGCGCATGCATGTGGGTTGCTTGCATTTGCATGTGAGTTGCATGAACTTGCATGCGAGTTGCATGTACTTGCGTGTTGCTTGCATGTTATTGCATGTGTCGATTCTTGGTGTTTGTGTTGAGTATTTTTGCCTTTGACATCAATGGCAACCTATTCCAACAAGGGGTTGGTGCCTCTAGTAGGTTGGTGCTTGCAAGATTTGTAGAAAGAAGATTAATAAAAGCAAATGTTAGGCACAAAAAATAAAAAACAAAAAACTGACCTGATTTGTAGAAAGAGTTGGTAAGATCGGGTGTCACAAAGTTTGCAACAATTTTCCTAACGTTGTAAAACATTATTGGTTCTTTGACTGCTTTGAAACAAATGTTTGTGAGTCAAGCATGGCTAGACTCATCTTATTCGAAGAAGCCTGAAGGAGAGAGGGTTGCAAGCATAGTCTTTGACAACATTCTTGTACAAAGAGCTACACATATTGTGAAGGTAACCTCTAAGCATATATTCTTTAAAATTTACAGAATCGAAAATTCATACAGGATATTTAGATAAAAGAAAACCTAATATTCCCAACCCAATGAATTTTCACAATTTAATTAAACAATAGCTTAACTTCATTTCTACTTTCATTTGATTTTCCCTTTTCTCGAAACACATAAAATATTTTAATAACCAATATAATAATTGTTTAAATTCCTAACATCTCATTTGCAGAAAACATAGAATTTAAATCGTTAATTAAATCAGACATTCATTGGTCATTCACGAGACATTGGAATCCTAGAATAATTCCTAACAGGGATCTGATTTTGCATAAGTTTAAATATGACACATACCATACTCGATTCAAATACAGTCGAGGAATGGTTAGGGAGGTCCAATGTGACATCTCCAAATTAACTGCCGTTGGGGAATAACTCAGGCCTGTGTAGTCAAGTGGAGAAATAATCTTGTACCTGTAACCATTCAACGCACGTCAAGGGTATCTGCTCGATGTATATATAACCAAAGCACAACATAATCACCCAGCTGGGTCCAATAGTATAAAGCATAAATAACATCCATATATTTGTCATATAAATCATTTCTTGAATATTGATAGTGACATTTACATTTTATCACAGCATATATAATGCACATCATTGAATTGAAGCATAGTGATAAACCAAGAATGTAAATGTACAAAATGGCAACGATCGACATGTTGTGGAACCTTATCTTGAATATGCGGTGGTTCATACACACCATTTAGGGCTAGTAAATAATCTCCACAACAATCATGAAGAAACAGTAAAGCTAAAACACCGATCTCACATTAACAAGATACAAATGGGAGGGGCACTACAGATTTAGTAGCTATGTTGCAACCTCCTCTTTTGTACATGGAACTGGTGATTGTGTTGAAGTCACCTCCTCTCTTGATCTTTGGATTACCATTCCAGTGATCAAGAGAGGAAGAAAATTTATCCTAAGCTGTTCCTTTCTTATAGGATTGTTCAGCCCATAAGCATTCACTCCAATGCCAACAATATATTCTTGGACATCCACTAAAAATAAACATTGTACAGGTGGACCCAGCTGTGTATTGAACCTGAGAAAACAAGTTGGGAAAACATGCACCAGCAAATTAAATCCAACATAAGAGGAGACTGCTCAGCAAGGTTTCTACCCATAGATTGCATAATTGTTGCATCTCTTCTTTTAGTCTACAACAGTGTCTAATTGTAAGAGATATCCCAATTAACCTTTCCATATTGCACCAATTTGTCATTGGACAACATAGAAGCACAATATGTTGTTATTTTCTTCTAGACATTAGGAGTGAATAGTTATGGTTTTGTAGAAACCCTAGTTTCCCCGAAATCTCTGTATCTGACTGTTTTTAGGTTTTTCTGAAGGTTTTTGATTTTTTTGACGTTTTTGAGTTTTTGCATGTAATTGAAATAATGCGATTTTGCTAGAGAAATTGATAATAAATACATATAAAATATCTAATGGCCAAAATAGATAGAAATTGCAAGATCTACTGAAGTCGCTTCTTTTATTGTTCAACTAGAATCAATACAATCAAGATCTGATAGCATGCAATAATAAATTAAACAATTTTTATTGAAAACCTGGAATATGCAGCTTGCTGGTAAAAGATTTGAGATGGTACGACTGCATGCAATATCTCTTCTCCCTCCTTCTGAAGTTCCAGAACCAAGCTAGATAGATGTGCGCCCCTGTCAGTGATGAGAAACTGAAGTAAAGGAAGGCGTTTTGCTCTAGAAGGAAGTACGACCAGGAGATGAAGAAGTACGGCCTGACAGCAGGTACGGCCTGTCAGAAACAACAATGAATAATGTACGACCTCCTCAAAAATCAATGTCCAAGTCTCTGTAATAGTGTGCCTAGATGAATAGGTATGCTATGAATGCAAAACACTGAAAAGAACTCTGTAGATAATGAGTGCTCTGAAGCTCTGTGATTCCTCCTGACTGAAGAAACCTCTGCTGTAATAAATCAAGTGGTATTTCACACCCTCTGAATTGCTTCCAGTGGAGATGGCTCGTTCCCCAAGGAATTCAAACTTGAAACCCTAAAGTCTCTTGCTCAGATCAAAGTTGATCAGTTCTCAAATTCAATAATCACATAATGGCACAATTCCCAAGGCAAATGCACTATAAGGCTGAAAAGTGCGATTTCCTTAAAAATAGGGTTTTAATAAATATTTGACTTTTAATTCTTTTAATTCTTCCATAGTCTCAGCCAAAATATTTAATCATAATTTAATTGCCAAAATGACCCCTTCTGATGATGGCGCACCCCTCAAGAAGAATCACTTAAGTTATAATTTAATATTATAACTTATATTAAAAATCATTAAATAATTAATATTTAATTAACACAATTAAATATTAATATTTCTCTCTCATATTTCATCCATTATCATCGTCTACCCCAAGTTTCCATTTAACACCTAAGGATTTTGAATGTCAGCTTGAAGTCATATCATGCAAAATAGCAGTAGTCCCATCGCCAGAACTCCATAAAATAGTAATTCGCAAGAAGTCTCCATCGAGCCCAAACCTAAAGCCCACCGACTCAAACTCGCTTTAACCGTTGAGCTAAGTCTCAAGTGACCTCTCAACCAAATTTTATCACCCTTACTATAAAAGCCTATGATAGGCCAATCCCTGTACCGAAAGAGATGTCAACGAGAAGGGACATACATGATAGTTTTAATTAGGTGGATCTAGATAGGGCATAAACTTTATTGGCTCTTTAATTTACTTATTTCGCATATTTCTTAGTTTTCTATCAGATTCATGTTCATCAGTTCCTTATCTTTGTTAAGCAAAGTAGATCAGTTTTAGTTTTAATAGATGTATGTGAATGCTTGTTTCATTTATTTCAGTTTCCAAAATTGAGCAGCATGTCAAGTTATTTATGCCATGAAAGAAGATTACTTAGTGCAGATATAGACAACTAAGAAACATGTTTTCCAAAAAATGCTAAATTGATGAGTCTGAAATGAGTCATAATTGTTGCAGCCTAGAGCAAATTGGACCTCATGATTGTGCTGAAAAGGCTTAAGAACCTGTTAATCCATATAAGGGATGATAGGGTTTGGTGATAAAAAAAGTTTCAAGCTTTTTTGGGGTTTGATTATGTAGTTATTGTACCAATATGACTAAGCAATACCATTGAGCATGCAGATCTATATAGAAAGTATTTCATGCAATCACCTACATCATTTCTACATTTACATCTAGTAATGTGACTTTCAATTTAAAATATTTTTTAATTGTAAAAAAATTAGAATAAGGTACAACGCTAAATTGTAGGGCCGATGTCAAAGATTGCATTGTCCCAAATTCCTTTGTCATACATTGTGATGCTAGCCCCTAGCTATTCCTTCCTAGCTTCTGTGTGGGTCAAGATAAAGTGCCGCCCCAGCTCCATTGGATAGCCATTGTAAGCAGAAAAGAAAAAATCTGCCATTGTCTCCCCACATCTCCAAATGTGCTGTGAAATCCCCATTGCTGTTTTTCAACCATCTTGGCATTATCACTTAGTAAGAGCTAGTGGCACCACCATAGGGGCATTTGAATAGTGTCTGTGTTCTTTTCTTTAAGGCATAAAGGAGGATTTTTTTAATTTTTTTTAGGAGCGATAACTTAGGCATATGGTATCAAATTTTGACAAAAAAATAGGAATCAGAAAGCTGGTTCCACATATTTTGCAGCCATCTATTTGGTTTTCCTTGATTTTTCCCTAGGTACTTGTTATTTTAGTTTGAACTCACTTTTTCTATTTTGACTTGTCATTTGGATATTTTGCAAAATATGTGGTCACTTTTTTTGCTATAGGGGTTCCAATTTCACATTTTTTGATCCGTAATCTGTTTTGAGGAGTCTATTATTGTAAAATCATGGATTTTTCAATTCATCCTTCTATAATGACTTTGAAAAAAGGGACTATAAGTCTTGGAAAGATGCCACCTTGAAAATTTTTAGGTGATTCGATCTCTTGCTGAAATATGCCAACCAATTTTTTCTTTGAATTTTCACAACACAAACCAGCACTACGCCAATTGATTAGTGTTAGCTCCCAAATGATAATCAAATTAAATAATCTCAACGCCAAGAATTTTCACCAAGATCCTTTTGAAGGGGAGGCAATAGCATATGGTGGAGGAACTAAGCTACAAATTGAAAATTGAATTACAATTGATTGCAGATAGGCAGTGAACCAGCCATGAGAATTTCCATGCTACCACTTGATCAGTGGGGGGAAAGCATTACAATTCAAAACAATTCATCCTTACGGGCATCCACTCAATAGTGAGAATTCGCCACTTTTTAGTGGGTGATAAATGAGAGATTAATTTGTTCTTTCTCCACACTGGCGGTAAACCATCTAGGGGTTACAAATATGTGAAATTAAATACAAGAATATGCAGCAAATTAAATGATTAGAACAGTAGTACTGTTTATAGTTTTACAATGATATACAACTGCAAATTACAAGTGTTACAATGATAGAATCAAAGCAAATCATTGAGGGATGATTTTCCAACTTTTGAACCTCTCAAATATTGAATTATAAGCCAAAACTTTAACTTATTGAAATCTGATAACAATAACCAACAAACTGAAAATGTCTAACCAGCAAATTGTAAAACACTAGATTGCTCATAATAACTTCAAAATACCTTTGAATGAACTGAAACAAATTGCTAATGCTCTCTAGGAGGTTGGCGCCCAATATCCCATGCTAAAACTGCATCAAACTCAACATACAATTTAGCACGAAATCCATAGCTCTCTTGAAATGGTATGGCCTGCTAAGAAAGGTGATTTTTTAAGATAAAATTAAATACTTTGAAATAAATTCTGATTTTTTGCAAATAGGGTCACCCTTGGTCTAGAAATTCAATGGATCAATACCCAGAACAAGATTAAAATTACTCAAAAAGCTGCAAGCAAAAATCTACTTCAGCCATTGTTGAACCAGCAACAGAAAACTGGAAATTATTACCAATTCTTCAATATCTCCTGCAATGAACTTCACTTATGTACTTTTGGATGAAACACACTCTCAATTAACCATCTAGGGAGCCATAGTTTCAAGCCCGAAGAATGGAGAAAAATTGCTAAGCTTCCCCTTAGCTAGGTTTTGAAATCAATTTAGCAGCATAACTTTACAATATTTTTTAAAGATAAGAATGAATGAGCAAGGCATCAATAAATAGGCTCTTTAGTTGGAAAATGAATCAACTTGAAAATCCCACAAGAAACTCTTCAGCTTCCTCCAAGGGACGCCACCTCTCATGTTGCACTTTATTTGAATTATTAAAATATTAATCATCTCCCTCTAGGCATCCATTTACAAGTTGCACAATAAAACATTTAATATAAATATTAAATGCTCAAATCAACCCCTTTATGGCCCCTTTTTAAAAACAACTTGAAGTTGTTGCCTAGGCACAAGGTACAAACTCAAATTATAAAATTGACTAAGTGTTGAAACTCAGTCCAAAGGAGAGATAAAAGCCAAAGCCAAAACCAATGCCCAAACTGATTCTGCTAGAAATAGAATGATGACTTGAGCTAAGCTATTGATAATGCCACTACCACAATAGACTTACTAAAAATAGCCAATGCTAAAAATACTAAGTTAACTTTAAATTCAATAGAAGACCACACTGAACAACCTCACTGCCCAAAATAGAAATGTGAACTGCAGATGATTGAAGTGCTACTAGAATGGTACTGCTAAAAATAGAACTTACTAAAAATAGTAAATTCTGAAAAGCTGTTCAACTCACTTTGCATGTTATATCATTGCGAAGCTTTCCGAAAATCCATAAAGAATCCGCAATCCAAATCTCGAAACTTCACTGTGCTGGCTAAAAATAACAAACTACAGAAAAGGTTGTCAGATGGAGATGCATGTCACACCATTATGAAGCTCTCCAAAAACCTAGAAAACTCCACCAGACATGCATTAGAAACTCTAACATGCAAACCTTCAAAAAAGCTTTAGAACCCCTACAAGATAGAAAACCCTAATTTTACCTTTGACGAGCCTACGGGCTTTCGGAAATAGGTTATTAGTCACTGAAGGGCGTAAAGCTAAAATGGGGACATTACACTTGCCCATCTCTATAGACTTGTCCCTAAACGAGGTACACCTAATTGGAAGCTAGCATGGGATATCAAGAATGATCATGTCCTTATATTGATTAGTAAAGAGTGTTTGTAGAAACCCTTTGTTTCCCCTGTTTCTGAATCTGACTATTTTTGTTTGTTTTCTGAAGTTTTTGGTTTTTTTGTGGTTTTTGCATGAATAAAGGAAATGACGATTTTGCAATAAATTTGTATAAATTCAAATAACCGGATATTGAGACAGTAAACCCTTGAAATAACTAATCAATGATCTTATTATTCATTTCAGAAGGCTACAGTAGAAGATCTCTGACATGCATACAATATAATGAAAAAATGTTGTTTCAAAACCTGATTTGCAGCAAGTTGGAAATGTCCTTGATCTGGTACGGCTGCAACAAATAACCCTTTCTCCCTCCGTCAGAAGATCCAAAACAATGCCAGGTAAAAAGGCGCCCCTGTTGGTGAAGACTGGAGGCCAAAAAGCCAAGCGCTTTTCTCAAGACAACAAGTACGGCCCTTGCTGCTGGTACGGCCCTTCTGTGATGATGGTATGGCTGTGACAGCAGCATTCAATTAAAGTACGGCTCAAATGTGCTATGTCTGGAACTTTAGGTAATAGGCGCCTAGGTAAATGAAACCCTTCTGGATGTATTCCTCAATCAAACTCTGATAATGAATGATCTGTGATGCTCTGTAATTTCTTCTGAATGAAGAAATCCCTCTGCCTGGCAATAAATCGGATGATATTTCACACCGAATCGCTTTCACCGGAGGTGGCTCGCCCCAATACCATACCACTGTAGAAACCCCTGTTCTCCTTGATTCTGAAAACTGCTTGTTTTGATTATTTTTTCTCATTTTTTTTTGCATATACGGTTGAAGTGCGTTTTTCAAAGAAAATGTTGAATAAATTTATATAAAATAATGCAACATCAGAAATGATAGAATCTATTGAATCTATTGATGGCAAACTATTTATTGATCTTCAGAATTGATTACAACTAGATCTGGTGACATGCAACTTAAAAAGCAACAATATTATTGATGTAAAAACCTGGTATTTGCAGCAGATTGTAAAACCCTTGAAAGATGTGTCCAGATCTGGGAAAATGGCGCCTGGAAATGAAGAACTCTTTCTGGCTGAAACCCAAATAAAAACTCTGAAGATGAAAACTCTGTGAACGTTCTGTGATAGCTTCTGAATGAAGATATCCCTCTGAATGCAATAGATCAGCTGATATTTCACAGCCTCTGAACTGCAACACTGAAGCTGGCTCGTTCTCCAATGCCTGTAGACAACTGAAACCCTTGGCTTCGCTTCCTCCTAAGAAGACTTGATCAAAATCGATTTCAACATAATCCCTTTCTTCACAATGAAAAAATACTTATATTCTCAAGAGGGTCGATTCTTCTCAAAAGGCATCATTTAAATAAAATTGAATTCACTTTTTAATATTTCAAGTCTCTAACGACTTTTAATTATAAATTATAATTAAAAAGTGGCCCCCTTCGATGTTGGTCGAACCCTTCAAGAAATCACTTAAGTTATAATATTAAATAATATTATAACTTTATATTATAAGCTTCAATAATTAATATTTTAATTTGACAATTAAAATATTAATATCTTTCTCAATTTACGTCCGATTAATGAACCGTCTGAAGCTGGAGAATAAGTGATTGACTTTGCACATGACCAAACCATACTGCTAAAAATAGCAGGGGTGCTCCGCTGAATGACCTAACTTACTAAAAATAGCAAGTCAGGCAAATAATGTCCGAATGACCCTGAACGAAAGCCAATCGGTAAGTTCTCGACAATCCGCCAAGCTAAGTCTAAAAGAGACCTCTAACTACATATTAGCCATTTAGGGCTAAGAATAATAGGCTAAATCCAATTTAACTCCTCGATGCTCGCAAAATTAGATATTACAAAGTTGTTGATTTTGACACTATGTCTCTAATTGAGTGTCAACACATTGTTTGGACCAAAATTGCGAGATCTATGGAGACTTACATCTATTTCGATTCCCTACAAATTTTATAATGGATAGTCTTGTGCTCCTCGATGATTGCGATAACCTACCATATGATGACGATACAAAAGACTTCTTTGATTATTTGGTAGTCCTTAATAGTTGTGATGACATTGAGACTTCTATTGATGCTCCTTCTTCTCTCATAGAGACATCCAATGGTTCTTTGGCTTCTATGATTCCTAATCTAGTTTCAAAGGCTTCATCTTCTCTATCTTCAAGTCACTATCTTGAGGTTGGAGACTCTTGCCTATTTGTATGGTAGATTCATCTCCAAGTCTTCATATTTAGACATTTTGTTTGGATAAGTTCTCATGGGATGGCCAAGATAGTTGAATGACATTCATTGAGATCACATCTTCATTAGTTGCTTCACTTGATTCTTTGCAAAAGGTACATCATAATCTTTCACATTTGGTGCATTGGGATGCGTAATTTCCAAATATTGCAGGTTTTTTTTGTAAGTCCCATCTTGTAGATTGGGAGGACACACTTGAAGACACCCATCTCCTCATTGATGACAACTCTATCATAGCTTTTGTCACACCGTCTTTGTCTTTGGATCTTGTTCTTCATCCATCTCCAAATGGTACTTGCTTGTCACCTTCTTCACTGATTAGGCTTGTACTTGATTTGATTGTGGCATCGGTTCATATCAACATGGAAACACTTGATTGAAGTTCAAACTTCAAAGACATCATCATGCATCATGTTATTTCTTCCTTCATGGTGAGAGATCTTGCATCTATACTTGGTTTTGTTTCTTCCTAAGGGAGGCATGTTGTTCAACATTCTTGGATCTTCATAATCATCTTCTGTTGAGCATCTACTATCATTGTAGGAGATTATACATTGCGGGGTTAGGGGGGGTGAGGGGCGCTACATAGTCTCTTGGGGAACATTGATCACATATTGGTAACAAAAGTGGTGCTTGTTGGGGGCATGTTGAGGCTTTCCATTTGTATATATTTGTTTGCATCTTTTCTCTTTTTTGGAGAGGATTTTTTTCCCTATACTCTACTTGTGAGAGATTTGTTTGTACATTTGTGTTTAGCATGACCTTCTAGCTGGGACCTATCCTTTCATTTTTATATGTTTTTTCATTCTCTTTAAGTTGCACTTAAAGAGGGTATTGATATATTATCTAACTAGTTTCATATTAGGTTCTATTTACACTTGTATACTTAAGCTTACTTAGATCATTTACTTCTTGTGTCTCATATCATAACATTAAGACACTTGTCACAATCTTAGTTTGTACTTGGGTTTCATCCTTGCCTTTATAACAAGGGTTTTCTTATTGTATACTATATCAATTACATTTATGTATCTAGTGAATTCTTTGTCTTCATGGCACTTCCATTGCTTCTTTCTTCTGTAGGTGGTTGTTTTAGTTGAAAGTGATCCTTGGGTCCTTGTGAGGTTGATCAACAGCTCTTACAATAATATTCACAAACTGGCAAAATAAAATAAGCAATTAATATCATAACACAAGTGAGAAAGTACAGACTCGTTAAATAAGTAGGAGTTATTTTTGGTTTCAGTTCAAATTGGAACGCTACACCTGCAAGTAATTAGTGTTTCTGGGTGAGTCTAGATTAGAAACCAATTTTTTTTTTCATTTTCAATAATTAATGGCTAAAAGTCATTCATTTGCAGAAAATTTTGCATTTAAAGTAGTTGGAATATTCTCAAAAGAATCCTAAGTATCCTTTAAAACCTTTTATAGCAAATCCAAAAGCCCACAGAAATGCAGGAAATGCAGATAAAGTAGGTTTCAAGTTATAGTAATGAGATATGTAATGAAAGGCTATGGATAATTGTGTAAACATCCACTACCTCATCTTATGAAATAGCAAAGTTTTTACTACACTTTCTATGATTAGATCAAACTTTTAGAACTATGATGAAAGACATTACAAAATTTACACAGTTTTACTGTTCTATATGCAGGATTTTGAATGCTATTCCAGATAATGTAGATGTTGATATGGTTGAGGTTAGTAATGTACAATTGTACAGTACTGATTAAAAAGAGTTCAATATATTTTTATAGCTGTTTTCTATCTTTGTACTAATCAGTCCTGAAGCATCAACTAATGCATTCACTTATGGTTAGCTTGCAATTATTAAGATTTATTAAGATTTAGCTGAACCTCTTTCCCAATCAAATCTTTGATCCTTTTAGCTGAGGGTTCACTTCTATCCTTGACAAAGCGCACAGCGTCATCGTACGTCCCCTTTTCAAGCCTCGAGCATTTTGCTGACCAAGGCCTTCTTTGGGAACCCGAGGTTGTTTGTTAAAATTAGGTTTCACTTGAGGAGGTTGTTCGAGATGATAGTTTTTTCTATGATTCCTTCGGTTTTCGTGAGCTTCTGCATGGTATGTTTGTCCCAGATTTAGTACTTTTTGGAATTTACTATTTTTAGTAAATTCTATTTTTGGCAGCTTCCAGTTGAGCTCAGGTTGGTTGACTTCCGGTTTCAGATTTGATCAGTTGACTTCATCAATTTTGGCTTCAGGGCACTCTCAGAGAAATAAGTTAAGTCATTCAGATTAAAGTCACGTTTTAATTATTATATTTTAACGTTGACCTTGGCCTAGAGTTAATGACTTAATGTTGTGTTTAAAAAGTGGTCATTGAGGGTGGCGCCCTCATTAAAAGAATATTATAATTATTGCAAAGTCAAAGCAGGGATTATGATGGGCGCATTTATCAAAGTTTGATGTTTTAATTAAAATATCATTTATTAAGTCTTGAAGGAGAAAGTACGTCCAATCTTGAGGAGAATGAGTTTGACCTAAAAGCAGATTTTAGGGTTTTGCAAAGTCAATTGAAAAGTTATAAAGAGGAGTCTTGGTGCATCATTTGGATCATCTTGGAAAATACACCGTTATGCTGCCGGATTGATTCTGGATTGCTTCGAGGGATGAAGACCTCCTAGTTTGGGCATCTCTTCTCGTTTGTAAGACAACGACTAGTGATGATTATTAGTCTATTTGTGAGTGCATCTTAGCTATTTCATTTGTGATCAGTTTTGCATTGTAATCTGCATGTTAAGTCTTTAGATTGCAGTTTCAGCATTTTAGCCCATGTTCTAGCATTGCATGTTTACACAGCAGATCTATTGTTTTATTTACAAATCAAAAAAGATAAGAATCTGATTGTGGGTAGTTTCTATTTGTCTTTAGCTAGCCTAGGCGCCCTTATTCCCAAGGTTGTAGATTTTTTGATAAAGGCTTTAATTTTTAAAAGACAAAATCGCCCCTAGCTGGGCCGTACCATTTGTAAAACATTGGAATTTGTGCATTCCTTAAAAGAAGCAATTTCAGTCTGTTTCATGATCTCATCTTGAGCGCCTATCTTCATTAAGGGTTTTGGAAGTGAGTCTAAGCAAATTGATTGAGAGGAGAGGGAGTACCAAGCATTTTTCAAGAATTCCATGCTGCTGGTTATATGTTTAAAGTTGCAGATCTGACAGAACAGTTTCAAGCAATCTGCAATTTCTTCTTGACTGCTGGTGCTAAGTTTTAAAAGAGCATTGTGAAGACTTCAATGGTATCTGGAGAATGAGGTTGGATCTTTTGTTGTCATTTCAATTGGTCTTTCATTCAGCAATTCCATTCATGAATATTGTACAACTCTTCCTATAGGCTGATTTGTATTATAAGCAAGATTGCTTTAATATTGTGTTTCATGAAAATTATCATGAAGTCCTTAAGCAATAACAGTAGCTTCTTTCAGCAAATTGTTATTGTTTTAATTTTAATTCCCACTTATGTAGCTACCTTCACTGGTGCAGTGTGCCATCGAAGCAGTAGTTTCATTTCAAGATTTGTTTTGTATTCAATTCATTACATGGTCGCCTCACCTCGCCTTGGATTGGGTAGCATTATACTTGACGTTGAGTTCCTTCTAATTAGAATAGAAAGACCATCAATGCTCACCATCAGCCACCGTTAGAGTTACAGCCATGCTTAGTTTGACCGACGTAATGCTCGCCTCAATGCAATTCGGGTTAGAGTTGCTTGCACGCTTTGGTTTTCTCCTCTAACTTAACGGGTAATCGCTTTGTAATTTGTAAATTGGAAAGTAAAAAATTGGCTCGGAAGATTTCACTTAATTTATAATTATTATAAACAACAATTTATCTGTATTCTGATTGACTAAAACAGTCAATGGCCTATTCCTGGCGAGATGAAAAGCGAGATTGAAAAGCATTCATAAACCCCTAGGTCCACATTCTCTTTGGAACTGGAAGATATAAAGATGTCTTTCTTTAAGCATGGAGCATGCCACCTTTTATATATTGAGGCATTCTTGATCTTCAATGTATGCTGTCATTCCATCAAAATGGCAATTTCAGTTTAAGTTGCATATGGAGAAAGTGTGCAAGGAAATTGATAAGAGACATCCACACAGTCCATGTAAGGGAAACTTCCATTTTCTTCTCCTTGCAAAGTTGAATCCATGAATAGAACAGCAGTGTGGAATAAGAATGAAAATGTTCACCAGAGCCTTAATGGGATTGGTACCGTCATTCTGTTGCATCTTCTTGAGAATACATGAAAAAGATACATGCAAGGAGCTATCCAACTGCTTGTGTAATGTTAATATCTTATCCTGTGGAAAATAAATTTTCTTTTATATGCAAGTTGAGTGCTAAGCACCATAATCTAGCGACAGCATAAGCCATGATAACAATCAAGCAGCAGCCTGTAGTTAACTTGGACACATGCCCATGTATTTTTTTGCTAGAAAATTCTACCTCTGTATGTCTAGAAAATTCGGTGTAATAGTTGAGTCTAGTGATTGTTAAAATTCTGCTGAAGCTGAATCAGCCAATGAAAATCAAATAAAAAATAAGAGTAATGCCATGAAAATCAAGATAGAAGGGCTCCATAGCTCCTGATTGATGATGATAATGAAAACAATATCATCAGACATCAGAGAAAAAAAGTACAAGAATAACTAGAGATGTGTCCTTCAACAGGATACTGCCAAAATGCGTGACATTTTTTTATTTATTAGTATACGGTTTCAGCTAGTTTAAGTAGTAGAAACATTTAATTAAAATATGAAAACTAGTGTTCAAAACGAATTCTTATTTTATTTTTATTTATTATTTATTTAAAATATTATTATTATATGTAATTAAAGTATGAAAACTAGTGTTCAAAAACACTTTTTTCCTGCCTTTTCAAAACATAAATTTCAAATCAAATTGGCAACATGATAGTCCTCCCTTCCCGAGATTGCTTGTCTTCAAGCAATAACAAATCTGCGTCCTGCAAACCTCCAAAGGCTCCATCCTCCAAGAATGAGAAATCCATCAAGGACAACACTAGACCAATTTGAAGCCTTGAAGAAAGCCATGCTTGTTAGCAATTGATGAAAGATGTGAACTCTGAAACACAACCACAAGTCTCCAAGCTTCCATTGCTCCACTCTGATACAATTATCAATGCCTTGTGATTTCTAAAGCAACTCATCAAGATCCCAACGAAAAAGTGTGTTAATGATGCAACTACTTGGATCTCAAACCACCACATCCTTGCATCCATCAAACATCAGCAGATGGAAGCATCTCAAAGTGCTATCAACACAAAACCGCCCTCCAACTCTTGTAGATCTCCGATGGAAGTGAAGAATACTGAACATGGGTGCAAGGAAATGTATAATAGCTCCTCCTAAGTTGTTGATATGGGTCAAAACTTCAACCTCGTGATTAAAAATCAGAGCTATGTGGGAGTAAGTAGTATCGCCAATGATGTAGGATGATAGAGTATCATCCCTATGCCACTCTCCAAGGAGGAGAAGATAATCCAACTCTTCTCCAAACTCTTGAAAATTTGTTGTTCTCCGAGAACTTTGGACGAAATCCATGCGCGATAAAGTAGAATAGCCATCTCCTAGCAAAGTATGCAGAAGATCCTCATGAACTAAGGTAGGAATGCCAAGATCTTCACGCTTTCTTCCAATCCCTATGACATATGTAAGTAGTATATCTTTACTTTTGTTGTAGTCGGCCGTAGTTAGCCTTGGTTGT
Source organism: Sequoia sempervirens (assembly GCA_007258455.2). Taxonomy (NCBI): domain Eukaryota; kingdom Viridiplantae; phylum Streptophyta; class Pinopsida; order Cupressales; family Cupressaceae; genus Sequoia; species Sequoia sempervirens. The sequence goes on along the minus strand of VDFB02133720.1, from coordinate 15,808 downwards.
AGTCGGCCATTTGCTAATAAAATTGTAGTTAGTGGGAATAATACATGTCATGTACTTCTGGGTAATCAAGTCTCGATTAGTGATAACTATTGTTATGAAACATTGTGTCGGTTGGTTGCCCAACTACCGCCAAACGTTATATGTACTCAGTCTGTTGTAGTAGGGGACATGTTATGAGGGAATGTCATGGCTGGCAATACTGTTGTACATGATATCACTGATAATGAATAAATCTTTTGATGTTCAAACATGATATATTTTTGTTCTATTATTTTGTTCCATGTTCTACATATGATTTAGTTTGCTCAATAGTACGTAGTATTTGAATTACACCTTGTAGGGAAAAACATTTGGCGCCGTTGCCTGAGCGGACTTTGAAACACAACCACAAGTCTCCAAGCTTCCACTGCTCCACTCTGATACAATAATTAACGCCTTGTGAGTTCTAAAGGAACTCATCAAGATCCCAATGAAAAAGTGTGTTAATGATGCAACTACCTGGATCCCAAACCACCACATCCTTGCATCCATCAAACATCAGGAGATCAAAGCATCTCAAAGTGCTATCAACACAAAACCACCCTTCAACTGCTGTAGATCTCCGATGGATGTGAGGAATACCGAACATGGGTGCAAGGAAATGTATAATAGCTCCTCCTAAGTTGCTGATATGGGTCAAAACTTCAACCTCGTGACTGAAAATCAGAGCTATGTGGGAGTAAGTAGTATCACCAATGATGTAGGATGATAGAGTATCATCCAGTTGATGTGACTTTTGTGCCCGCACCAATTAGCAGAACAACGTAATCCGAAGGCTACTCCATTCTCTCTTGATCAAAAAATTCTGTGCGCTAAGATTGCTAGAAAGATCGTAGGTTCAACTCCAAGGTTTCGAAATGCTTTGGAATACCCTTAGTCGGTTCGTTGTGATATGCTGTGTACACGAGGGGACTTACACAATTGTTCAGGATGTTGCAGTTGACAGCAGGTTAATGGTTGGAAGGGAATTTTGAACGAATGATTTAGCATTGAAGTATGGATTTTCCTAAACTAACCAGAATTGTGCGGAATTGAATGGCTGTAGAGATTAGAAAATTTATGACCTAGTCTAAATGCAAGATGTGTGGAGCTCGACTTCAGTAGACTTCAACTGGATTCTACCTTGCCTCACGTTGGATAGCTTAAGCAAAATCGGTGTAATCTTCAAGGGAATAGCATAAGGTATTCAAATTATAATTCAGCATGCATATACCATCAGAACGACGCATACAAGCATACGAATCACAATCTAAGTTAAGTTTGAAATGATTTCCAGTCAACCAAGCAAGGCAAGCTTGTCATCAGCAAGTTGCTAGTGGTATGGATTTAAACGAAGCTACTTGAATCAAACACCACAAATCAACAGTTAATTACTTGTATGAAAATTACTCTAACTCAAATTCTACTTGAAGTCGAAGGGTGAAAAAGCCTCACTAACTGCTCATAACGAAATACAAATTCACCAATCAATGAAACTCTTTTATTATGATAGCCTTCGTAACAATTCCTTACAAAATTCTCAAAGGGAGAATTTTCCTTCTCCTTCAAACAATGCAATGAAAATATTCTAACTCTAACTATCTCTCTATGCTCTAGCAGAATGCCTATTCTCTAGTCTCATGATCTAATAATGTACAAATGAGGGGACTCCCCTTTATATAGCTGGCCAATCTCAACGGATGGTCCAGATCAAATTACAATGGACGGCTTGGATCAAGCCACATAAACCCTAGACAAGATTCTGCCCTAAAAATTGTTAGAAGGTGGAGTGGCATAATTAATGAGTACAAAGATAGTAGATTCCTCCTTTGACCACTATGGGCAATTACAATTAATGCCCACTATCCTTTCAGAAGATTCTCGTTGAGGACCCTATTCCCATTGTTCTTTTCTCTGATTGCGTAACTACAAACCCGGCCAGCACTGCATCAACTTCCTGCTCAAAGATTGCCGGAGTAAGGTTGAGCTGATACTCGAGGATAGCAATCGTCTGTTCCTGCCGGTCACAAGACTTTCTCCAACTCTCGATGGATTCCTATGTGCTCTGAATGATAGCTGAGAATGTTGAGATATTTTCAAAGTCCAGTTGAGCAAACACCCTCATCTCGGAGAAGAAAGGCTGCAATCTCCCTTTTAATCCATCTATTTCCACTTCCTTAGGAGTTAGTCTTTTGGTGAACAATGCCTCCAGTGTGTTGAAGATGCCTTCGTGAATATTTCCCATTGCCTTCTTGATCTTAGCTGACTCTGCCTTTGCTGTGTCGAAAAAGCCTCTGCCAGTGAATGCAGCGGAATACCACCCTGGAAAATCATATCTATCCCCAACCTGAATCACCCCTTCATCAACCAAAGTTTGTATTGGAATGCGCATCAGAGCAACCAGGTGAGGAATGGTCTTATCCTGGAATATATGCGTGTCGTTCCAAGCTTGTTCGATGTTCTCCAAGCGCGAGAGGATACCGGAAGCATGTTGGAAAGAGAAGACAAGATCTATCATGAATCTCTTAGCCTCAGTGCGGACACCGCCAATCCACTTATCTCCCTCCTAAATAGCCCTCTTCATCTCCTCAAGCCCACTGATTGACTCTCATGGCAGCTCAGGTTGAAGCTCCATCGTTGGGTTCTCTTGAGCACACGGATGTGCTAGATGCCGCACATACCCAACTAACGCCTGAGCTTAGGGCTGGGACCGGCCTCACTGCGCCTCGGGCACTGTTTCTCTTCCTTAGTCGACATTGGTGGTCTCACTCCCATGATTTGTCAGAGGGCACTGATCTTCTTCACCAGAACATGCTCCCTCCACCCCAACCTCGTGAGAACCTAAGACCGTGGTGAGCAAGTGTCTAAGTCTTGATGTCTGGGCTCTCACCTAATCGTGTGGTGGGATCATGGTCCTTTTTATTGATTCATAGTCCGGGTGTGTTATGCTTGCATCTTCATCAACCTGATCTGGAACTTGGACGACTTTGCATTCTCTGATTAACTTCAGGGGCAACTTGGAGAACATCCTCCTTCTAATCTCAGCTTCATTGCCCGCATTTACCCAAAAGTCCTCTAAATGAGCCTGGTGCCTATATTCCTCACCTTGCACATTTCCAATCTCCCCTCAAGGATCAAAGTCTTGCCGGCTGGTGTGGAGACTGAGGTAATAAAACTGCAATTCATCCTCTGCTTCTTTGGCTGCCTACAAGGAAGGGCACTCCTCAAGCGAGTTTCCCATGACAATAGGAAAGTGCAATCCTCCTTTTTTCTTCTTCCTTATAATTTTGTCGTAGGCAGTGAGTTGCCTAGACACCTCGAGCATTATCATTCTATTTGTGGGATACCTCGGTAACCGATAGGCATATGAATGGTGTCCCGACAACCTTAAATAAGTGAACTTTAGGAATTGGATAAACCAAAACCCTTACTCCTCGATCAACACTTGTGCCTTTTTAGATATCCTTTGCTGCAATCTCTGCTGAAGGATCCTCGTGATGTACATTTTGAAGGCGTCATACACTCTTTTGAAGTGAGAGGTGCTCGTCAGATGTAATTGCCTGCATGCTTCATGAATTTTGAATTGACTAGAGGCACCCCCAATCGGCTCTTGGTATGTCAGCCCCTTGTATCTCGTCATTCGAGCTAGCATGTAGATGACATATGAGCTCATGTAGAATGTCTTCGTTCTCCTCAGGTTTTTGAATTGCTCATCAATGTTGTCACTAATCATCTTTGCCCAATCTACACTCTTTTCCTTCCAGCACCACGCTGATATAGAAGAACATCCAAGGCTCAAACGCATATGCTTGTGGGCTGTCATTTACCCGGTTGAGCATCATGATCAAATCGCAGTATTCCTGCTTCAACTCCTTTGAAATGATTTGCTTCGGCAGCTTGGCGCCAGGAAGCTTTGGCTTCCTCATCCACGTAGTGTTGATCCTCTTGGCACACCTTTTAAAAGATGTAGAATACATCTTATCAACTCTCTCTTTGCACTTGTACAACATTTTGTCCATAACTGGAATCCTGAACGCTTCGCCAATTGGATCGGGCGTGAAATTTGCCAACAGCTTGCCCTTTGGAGAAACAATTGTCCGATGGTCCGGATTGTAGTGATTTGCACACTCCATAATCAACTCTGGACATCGAACGGCTGGTGGAAAACCGACAGCTGCATACAACCCGCTTCTCACAATGTTGTGCGAAGTCACCAACGGAGGATAGCCACCCTGCCCGTATATTCTTCTCTTGAAGGCCTCGAGGTTGAAAGAACCGAGGTTGGTGTCAGTTAGACCTCCCAGCTTCGACACAAACTTGGATTCCGGAATAAAAGACTTCTTCAGTTGTTTAATAATGGCCTGCCTGGAAGCATTTTCTTTGCCAGCCTCAATATTTCCAGCTCTGGCTGTAGCCTTGCTTGTTCCGGCAACATCCCCTCTTCTACTTTCAGCCATCTGCAAAATAAAAATCAAGCATTATAATTCTAACTTAAAATAAAATAAAGTTTCATGAGATGGCTGGCAAGTGGAGTTGGCTTCAAAAAGAAAATAAAAATCTTTAGCACTAAAACTTCAACTCAAAACCTCGAGAAATACAACACCGAAATTAAAACTCTGAACTTAAGCAACTTGTAGCCACAACACTTTCAGCTCTTCGAAAAAAAATCAATCTCAGCACTTCTACTTCAAAATTTACTTCTTCTCAACACCCAACACTCTCAACTTCAACAACTTAGAAAAATAATCCAACTCAGAAATTTCTCACTTGCTCAACGATCACTTTCAGCTTCAGCATGATTTTCAACTCTGCAACTCTGTGAAGAAAAATGAAAAGCCTCGGAGTTTTTATAACTGAAAGCAGGCACCCAGTTTAGCAGTCGCCATTAATTCACTCCCCCACTAAGAAATTTTCCAATTGAGGAGAGAATATTCCCGGTTATCATACAGTCGTCATAGAAATTTGCTATTATTAGAGATTCTTTCCTCGTTCGAATTTAAAATTTCCCTCCTCAACTACCAGTTATTTCCAGTTGACTGAAGTATTTTGAGAAACTCATTAAAATTACTCCAGCATAAAATGTATTTTCAAACAATGGTGTATTAAAATTTAAAATTTAATCCAAACACCTTTTATTTCACCCGAGAAATTTTATTTATTTTCCAGCGCCTTAGAAAAATCCACATTTCGATTGTGAGCTCCAATATTTTAAAATTGCTAGGAAAAATTATTTTCCTCTCCAGAATAAATTCCAAAATAAACTTCCCCCTTAATAAATATTTTTCAACTTCAAAACTTCATGTGTCTAACCCAAAGAAGGGATTTAATTTCTTAGACTTTGGAAAATAATTATAATTAAATTTTAATTGACTTCAAAGATGGGAAAAATTTAGACTTTATTTGAAACGTTTTAGAAAATTCCTATCATTCCATCTCACAAAACTCATTATTAGATTTTCATCTAGGGCGACATCCTTTTAAACTTTACGCTAAATCCTAAAAATATCAATCCATCTTCTTGTCTTAGCGACTTAGGGGGGTCTCACTTTTAATTCATACGCCTCAAGAAATTTATCACCTTACCCTCTTCTTCGCAGGCGCATATGAGGCCTTGGACTTTCATTTTAGATTCATACGCCTTGAAAATATTTCCAACACCTCTCCAAAGCTGGCGCATTTGATATGGCAAGCTTTAAATTTAAAACACTTAGAAAATTTCAAATTTCTTCTTCCAATCAAGGCGCATATGACAGGCCATCCTTCAAGTTTTCAGCACTTTGAAATTTTCTATCTTACTAGCAAGGGCGCGTATGGGGGTTAGTGCTTTCAGCTTACAACGTTTTATTTCCATCACGCTCCAGCTTCAGCCATGGCGCATATAGAGGGTTTAGCTTTTAGTCTCAATGCCTTAGAAATTTCTAAAGGCTTCCTCTTTGTTCAAGGCGCAAACAAGGGGTCTAGGTTTGAGTTGTAATGCCTTAGTAAACTTTCAATACCCTCTCCTTCCTTAAGGTGCATTTGAGGCATTCTACTTCAAGCTTTCCACGCCTTAGCAAATCTTTTGATCACTTTATCTTGGCTGGGCGCATATGACCCCTGGAGCATCAAGTTTTAATAACTTAGAAAATTTTTGAGGCCCCTACAAGGTTGGTCGCATATAAGGTATGCTACTTCCAATTTGCAATACTTAGAATATCTCACTTCCAACTCTTCTCAAGGTGAGGCGCATTTCACCCCCTTTGCATCCATTTTGTGACACTTAGAAAGTTTCTTATCAACTCCTTGAGGTAGGTGCACATGAGGGGTAGAGCTTTGAGTTTTAGCGCCTTAGAATATTTCTAAGTCCTTCTCCTAGTCAAGGCACAAATAAGGTGTGCTACTTTCATTTTCCATCCTTAGAAACTTTTCCGTACACCTTCACAAGCTTAGGCGCATATGATGTATGCTACTTCCATCTTCAAATGCTTAGCACAACTTCCATGTCTTTCCTCAAGGCGCAAACAAGGGAGCATACTTCAAGTTTAAGTGCCTTAATGAACTTTCAAGCTCAAACTCTAGGTAAAGGAGCATTAGTAGCTGTTGATTGCCACTGCATTTAATTGCAATAAAATTCAAATCAAACAACATAACAAGATATAATTTCGGGAAAACCCTCTTGAGGGAGAAAAACCCAGCAACAAAGATCTCTCTTTTATATATAAATCATGGCAACAATTCTCTTTACAATGAGGCCAATCACAAGGCCAATATTCAGCATCTACACTAGATGCACAACAGATAATAATCTGCCCTCCTTAAATTTGCACTTACAGAGATTCGCAAACTGATCTTGGAGATAATTCGCCCTTGAATGAAGGAGAGAAAACCAACTTGCTTAATCGCCACACAAGGAGAGAAGTGATCTCTTATAAATACTTGGCTATAAGAGATCTCACAAGGTCGGCCTCAACACAAATTACAATTTGAACAAGTCGGCCAAGATGAATATAATTTACAAAGAAAGGTCGGCCCAAAATAATAAATATATTATTTACAAAGAGATGCGCCCATGCTCATTTATTCTCACATATAAATAAATAGCCAATAGGCTACATTTATTTATGACTTTACTCGAGGCTGGAAGGATGAACCCAAGTCAGCCAAGATTAATAATAAGAGTTATCTAAATTTTCCATACTTCAATTTTTCCCAAGGCTTCTCCTAGGCAGAGGCGCATTTGAGGGGTCCTCCTTCAAGTTTGAAACACTTAGAAAAAATTCAAGTCCTCTTACATCTGACGGGCACATTTACCATGGCCTACTTCCATTTTTTTCAACACTTTTAGAAAAAATTTAGCCTCTCTTCTCTTCAGGGCGCATATGGACGGGTGAACTTCAAATTTGAACTGCCGTAGTAAAACTTTCATCATTCCTCCAAACTTCTTGGGTGCATTTCAAAGGGTGTGCTTTGAGTTTGAAGCACTTAGCAACATTTCAACAATCTTTCAACCCCAAGGGCGCATTTGACCATGCCTTCTTTAAATTTCTCAGACTTAGAAAATTTTTCATCATCCTCAAGTAGCTTCTAGGGCGAAATTTGATGCTGGACTTCAAATTTTTTCAGACTGAGTGAATTTCATGTCTTTCGCCTGATTTGGAGTGATTTGTTCATGCTAACCCTGGCTTGCCCTAACTTTCTATTTTTAGAAAGTTTCCCAAATTTTGCGTTTTGAACTGATTCGGCTCCAGAAGGCTTGATTTTTGCTTTGTTTCGAATCTCGGGATGTGATTGTGTTGCCGACGCCTAATGCCTGCCTACACCGGCTATTTTTAGCAACCTACTAAAAATAGTAATTGCTCAAAATGCGTTCAAACTTTGCATGCTGAATGCCTGAACGTTGGTGATTGTGGTTGGATGCTGCTTTTGCTTGACTGTTGCGTTGTGCCCTTAATTTTAGGAAACCCTAATTCTCCATGTTTACCAAACAGTGCGCCCGACGTATAACTCTACACCCGCTTGATTTGAAATTGATCGCGGGTCCCTATCACCGCTTGATTTATTCATGTATTGATGCCTTTACGCGGATTCTGCTATTTCTTGTGATGCTCGGAGGTGGCTTACTATTTATAGTAGCTTGATTTAGACCGAAATATGCTAACCAATTTTTTTGATGAATTAACACACATAACCAACACTTAATCAACTCGGTTAGCATTAGCTCCAAATAGAAATCTGAACTTGAAATGAAAACTACTCAACGTCAAGAATGTGCACTCAAGATCCCACTGAGGGCGAGGTGCTAACATATGACGGAGTGTTGAATTTGAAAACTAGAAACTCATAGGCGGATAACCAGCCATGAAAAGCATTTCCTCACTACCACCAAACAGTGGGGGGAAAAGATTACAATTAAAACAATTCATCCGCTGCGGCGGGCATCCACAGAGTGGTGGGAATACTCCACTTATTCAGTGGGTGAGTTTACAACAAGTATTAGGCAGCAAGCCAGCCTTTAAATCCACTCTTCCACTTATTAACGTGGGGGGAATACTGTCCACACAACCACTTATAACGTGGGGGGAAATTACAAACAAGATATAAGTTTATTCTAAAACTCAACCACTCAATTGTGGGAGTGTAAAACAGATATAAAATTGCAGCAAGTAAAGGAAGAGTTGTTAGTACTACTAACTAGCTTTACAAAGAATAAGAACAGCTGCAAATAGAATAGATAATCTTCCAAGAACATTAAACAGTTAGAGTATCACTTCCTCTAACATTTACAATGATATAAGATGAAGAATTGAAGTTCAAACCAGCATTATATCAAAAACTAACAAGTCTGATATAAAAAATCTGCAATCTGGAAATGTCTATCAGCAAATAGCAAACTCATAAAAATGATCACAACTCCTTCAATATACCTCTGAATTGAATGAAACGAAATGCAAAGTCTCTTTGGAGGATAGGCGCCCAAACTCAAACCACAAAACTGCATCAAAACTCATGATATTATTTAGCACGAATCCCAAAGCACTCTCAAGATGGTACGGCCCTCAAGAGGGGCGATTTCTCTTGCTAAAAATCAAATACTTGGAATTAAATTCTGAAATTCTCCAAATATGATCGCCATTAGCATAGAATTGCAAGGATCAAATACCCATAACCAAAATAAATTCACATCAAAAGCTGTAAATGAAAAACACCTTCAGCTGTGTATACATCAGCAACATTAAAACTGAAATTCTCACCAAAATTCACCAACTTTGAAGCACAATCTGCTAGTCTGATTGAGAAGCAGCAATAAGACCAACTAGGTGTTGTCTTTCAAACACGAAATTGGATTGGAACTAGGAGGTAAGCATCCTCTAAGTATTAAAACAAGTTGCTGCTTTGATAAAGATAACATTAGCATAAACATTCCATAATCAGCTCTTCAAACAGCAGCAATATATAAGCTTTAGTTGGCAAATGAAGCAACAAGAACTCTTCAAATTCCAAGAAGTTGAATCACTTCAACTTCCAAAAGGGACGCCACCTTTTTGCCTTTTACTTTTGAAATAATAAAATATCATTCAACTTCCCCTTTAGGCATCCATTTCATATTGCAACAATAAAGCATTTATTAAATAATTAAATGCTCACTTGACCCCTTTTATGTCCCTCTTAAAATAACTTAAAGTCACTGTTTAGTACAACTCAAGACATGAAAATTGACTAAGTCCGGAACTCACCCAAGGAGAAACCAAACCAAAGCCAAACCGAGATCGATGGATAAGATGACTTGAGTTGAATCAATATGATGCCACCATAAAATTAGACTTACTAAAATAGCCACCGCCAAAAATAGTAAGTTTATTTCAAAAACCAACAGAAAAGTGTAATCGAAAGCCGGAAGTAAGACTTAATGAAAGCTTCATAACCGAATCCATCAAGAAATTATATTTACTAAAAGAAAATACTGAAATGCCACAAACTCTGCCAAGGAAACCACTTACTTTGATCAACCTACTTGATTGAACAGTTATCACCAAAGAATATGACAAAATATATTACAACCATGCTCCCAAAATTGCTTGTCCTCAAGCAATGCCACAACACTCCAAACTAATCCCACCAAACATATAGGATTTCGGGGTCCCATGTCCATCTCTGAAAAACCCCACCATGTTGATGCTGCTCTACTCTGATCATACAAATGAAATCATTGCACCAAAATTGCACTAACCATCCTTGCAACCTCAAAGTGATAACATGCCTGAAATTCAAGTCGAACAACATAGAAGGAATTGAATGAAAATCTAGCAGCGTCTCATGCTCAATAAACTCTGAGGAATTAACATCTGCAATGTCAATGTCAATCACCATTCTGAGAACAAAGAAGAATAATCTAAACAACTCAAAAATATTCTCATCAACATCGCTCCTCAAAGCATCAAACCAAATCACAACAGCAAATGTGATTCCATCATAGCTATTTGCAAAGGAAAAAACAGCTCTTTGCCAAGTCATAGCAACTGCATCCTCAAAGCTCCTTAAGGATGTATAATGCCTCCTCTGAGTAATTCTGACATATTCAAGAAAAACTCTAAAAACTTCCACCAATCTCTCCCCCAAAGTCTCAAAAAGTTGAACCAAATCAAGCAAAGGTTCGCTGCCCCAAATACTAGTGCAAGAGATTGTACAAAGAAAGCCACTAGAACATAACTTGAACACCATCCAATACTGATCTGAATCACTATGAAACATTATTACCCACTTTTGAAGCCAAAAATCATCACTAAAAAGAGGTTGTGAAGAGGAAAAATGAATGTACCAGCTGCCTATGAAAACTGAAATGAACCACTCAAAGTCTGATTTTAGGAAAATCAGCATGCAAGGGGTTGTAGGATTGCTGCAAAACTGGAAATTAGCATCTATAATATCACAACAACTCATGCCCAAGGCTGGACACATCCTCTCAAGGAACTCCAACCCAAAATAAAAACATCCTTTGTTCGATATATCTTCCCAATCCATCGGTCGATGTGCAAAAAAAACCATCGAATGGTTAATAAGGATGGGGACAGCATCAAAGAATCTGAAAATTGAACCCGTATCTCTCCAATGATTCCTCTTTCCACTTGTAACAATCTCCATCAAGCCATGTTGAGGATCCCAAGCATGGATACCCAACTGGAAATGTTCCCCAATGCACCAAAAAGAGAACACCATAGTTCTCCAAGTGTTAATCAAAGCAATTTGCAAACTCAAGAAGTTAGTGTCTTCTTTGATAAACCCATGTAGCCCATCCATGAAAACATCAACATCAATGGAGCACAGAACAAATGTTGTCCATAATTCCCATTTCCCCAAAGGACTAGGGTGAGCCAAAACATCACTCAACCCAAGAGATAGATTGTTAAGAAGGTAAATTGCCTGTTTAGGTTCAACTTTCTCCCAAACTTCATGAGTAATAAGTCTGGAATCTTCACTCTTTGCTGCTGCAATGGAGTGACCAGCAACTACCAAGACTTGTTTTATTGACACCTTTAAGCCAATGTTGAAGAAATCTCCTTGAGTCCACACTTTCCATGTGAATACTTCATCCTTGATCCCACTTATGCTTTCATTATCAAAATGCCCTTGATGATTACTACTCACAAAACATGGCACACTTTCATAGAAAATATCTATCACCTTATGATTATCCAAATCATGTGAAGATAATGGACTGTTGTTCTCAAAAATATTATCTTCATCCCTTTCGTTGGTGTCTTCATAGAATTCAAACTCATCTTTTTCAACTTGTGGATGCTCACCATTAGTTGCCGACCCACAAAGTGTAGCATGCTGAATACTACATTCATTATCCGTTAAAACATCTATCGCATAGCTGCAAACCATTCCTTCTTGTGGCAAAGTCTCTTCCCAACTCAAGAGTTCACACTCTTGATGTACTTTCCAATCACCATCAACATATGGGATCATCTTGGCATTACGCAATGTTTCATCATTATGGAGTTCATTTATTCCTTCAACTATTTGTTTGATCTCCATAATCCTTGTATTAACTTCTTGTTCTTTAAGGGTAGCTGCAATAGATGAATGATTTTCTGCTTTGTATAAAGAATGATGAGCTAAGGTAAAATCAAGGCAAAGCCTATCCATCTCTTCCTCCTCCTCTTGGTAGGCATCATAGGTCTCCTCTGCAAACTTAATAGCATTATCCCTATCTGAGAGCAAATGCAAATAATTTGACTTTATGGATTCCAATGCCTCTTTGATAGATTGCATCTTGGAAAGAGAGTCTCCATCTTTAACTCCATTTAGTTTCTCTTCAAATTGAAACTTCCAGCAAAGTTCCTCAATGAAGTGATATGTGCTATCAAATCTTGATAACGCTTTAACAATCTTCTCTTCTGAAACCAATAAATTATCCTTCAAAACTTGCAGCTCTTTAGGCCCATAATCATAATCAGCAAAGAAGCTTTGCTTATCAAACATCAACTTTTCTGATTTTTTTTTTTTGACTTGATTCTCAAAATCAGCCTCCTTTCTAATCTTATCCCTGCATAACTCCTGAATCGAAGGCTTGTCAACAACTTCTTCAAACAAATTAGTACCTCTATCTTGACCTTTCAAGTTCTCATCCTCTTCTTGTGCGTAATTCTGAAAGGCATCCAAACCATTTGCTGATTTTAAAACATTCTTCTCTTCAACATAAGAAATCACGTTCTCATTAGCCATTGCTGCAACTTCTCCTCCAAAGATCACTTCATTACTTGCATTGCAAACTGATTTTTGAACTTCATCAGGATCAAAGGGAAATTTATCCCACTCCGGTTCTTTATCATACCTTGGAAACATGGCGCCCGGATCCCAAATGTGAAAGGTTTGATTGCAATGATCAATAGGAAAGAGATCATCATGCTCCTCTTGGACTGTTGACTCTTTGAATGAGTCACTCCTCAACCCACTTGAACTGAAATCTTCATCTATGGCTTTCTCCATAGATGTAGTTTGATAATCAAACCCACTACCACTCAAGTCACTAGCATTATATTGGATTAAAGAATCATCAAAGCTGGTTGCTTTGAATATTTTGTCATTCTTTTCTTCAATGAAATTATCTTGAGTAGATGTGTTGCTGATTTTATCATTAGTGCCTACATACATACCAAAGAAGTCTTCTTGGACACTTATCAATAATTCTTCATATGGAATTGGCTCAGCATAAAGTAGAGAATTATCCTTCACTAAATCTTCAACAAAAGGAGATAAAAGCACATCGGAATCACCATCAACAACCTCACTTTCGTAATGGTCATAAGCTGGTTCAAAGACACCATTAGTATTTGCTTCATCTTGCTCTTCTTCAACGTACTTATCCCACACAACTGTTCCACCAACATCTTTTGAGAAGCCATTTGTCTCGAGATCTTCATTGCTTGAATCCTTATTGGGACTCAAGACTGCTGTAATGATCTTCTTACCATAATAATCTTCATTATTTCCCATCCCATGCAAGTCTAGGGATGTATTTTGGGACTCTAACTTAATCTCCTCACTTGCCAAGGTATCTTCATCAAGCCCACTTTCATTTTGAACCAAAATGTGCACCTTGCTTGTGTCTTCTTCAACACTAATTGACTGATTTTTCTCTTCAATTTGCTTACTTGTGGGCTGCAAACCACAAACAGGTCCTTTTGCTTCTTCCTTCCTTGATTGTTCAACCATGGCAATTTCTACTTCCTCTTTAATCATTTTTTTGATGTAGTTGACCATAGCCAACTTTCCAGGGTCATGAATCACCGCACAATTCAAAAACATGTCAAATGAAACATCGTTCTTAAACTCATCTGTCATGCTCTGATATTGTTTACGGAGTATGGCAGCCTCATGTTCGCATTGCCTCTTGAACTGACATTCTTCCGAAGCCACAATCAAATCTGACTTCTCACGATTCCTGGACCTTAGAAAATGCAACATCTTAAGAACTTCTGAAAGCTAAACTGAACTTAGGTGAAGAATCTGATTTCTCTATCACTCATCTGTCAACTGACTCTGTCTTATTCACAGGATGGCAAGATCTTTTGCTCTGATACCACTGAATATATGCTAACCAATTTTTTTTCGATGAATTAACACACATAACTAGCACTTAATCAACTCGGTTAGCGTTAGCTCCAAATAGAAATCTGAACTTGAAATGAAAACTACTCAACGTCAAGAATGTGCACTCAAGATCCCACTGAGGGCGAGCTGCTAACATATGACGGAGTGTTGAATTTGAAAACTAGAAACTGATAGGCGGATAACCAGCCATGAAAAGCATTTCCTCACTACCACCAAACAGTGGGGGGGAAAAGATTACAATTAAAACAATTCATCCGCTGCGGCGGGCATCCACAGAGTGGTGGGAATACTCCACTTATTCAGTGGGTGAGTTTACAACAATTATTAGGCAGCAAGCCAGCCTTTAAATCCACTCTTCCACTTATTAACGTGGGGGGAATACTGTCCACACAACCACTTATAACGTGGGGGAAATTACAAACAAGATATAAGTTTATTCTAAAACTCAACCACTCAATTGTGGGAGTGTAAAACAGATATAAAATTGCAGCAAGTAAAGGAAGAGCTGTTAGTACTACTAACTAGCTTTACAAAGAATAAGAACAGCTGCAAATAGAATAGATAATCTTTCAAGAACATTAAACAGTTAGAGTATCACTTCCTCTAACATTTACAATGATATAAGATGAAGAATTGAAGCTCAAACTAGCATTATATCAAAAACTAACAAGTCTGATATAATAATCTGCAATCTGGAAATGTCTATCAGCAAACAGCAAACTCATAAAAATGATCACAACTCCTTCAATATTCCTCTGAATTGAATGAAACGAAATGCAAAGTCTCTTTGGAGGATAGGCGCCCAAACTCAAACCACAAAACTGCATCAAAACTCATGATATTATTTTGCACGAATCCCAAAGCACTCTCAAGATGGTACGGCCCTCAAGAGGGGCGATTTCTTTTGCTAAAAATCAAATACTTGGAATTAAATTCTGAAATTCTCCAAATATGATCGCCATTAGCATAGAATTGCAAGGATCAAATACCCATAACCAAAATAAATTCACATCAAAAGTTGTAAATGAAAAACACCTTCAGCTGTGTATACATCAGCAACATTAAAACTGAAATTCTCACCAAAATTCACCAACTTTGAAGCACAATCTGCTAGTCTGATTGAGAAGCAGCAATAAGACCAACTAGGAGTTGTCTTTCAAACACGAAATTGGATTGGAACTAGGAGGTAAGCATCCCTCGAAGTATTAAACAAGTTGTCATTTTGACAGCATAACATTAGCATAAACATTCGATAATCAGCTCTTCAAACAGCAGCAATATATCAGCTTTAGTTGGCAAATGAAGCAACAAGAACTCTTCAAATTCCAAGAAGTTGAATCACTTCAACTTCCAAAAGGGATGCCACCTTTTCGCCTTTTTACTCTTTTTGAAATAATAAAATATCATTCAACTTCCCCTTTAGGCATCCATTTCATTTTGCAACAATAAAGCATTTATTAAATAATTAAACACTTGACCCCTTATGTCCCTTTTAAAAACAACTTTAGTCATCAAGCCTAGGCACGGGTACAACTTCAAGATAGAAATTGACTAAGTCTCAAACTGTACCTGCTGAGAAACCAACCCAAGTCAAATCAGACCGATGGATAAGATGACTTGAGTTGAATCAATATGATGCCACCGCCAAAATTAGACCTACTAAAAAATAAGCTTACCGCCAAAAAAATAGTAA
>VDFB02133719.1:0-12386 GCA_007258455.2 Sequoia sempervirens | reverse complement strand
TCATTATAATGACGAAAATTTTATATGTATTTTATGTTTGTTTAATTCCATATTTATTTTGAAAAATGATATGATATAAGTACCTATTAATAAATGGTGTAAATTGGTCTATTCTTCTAGAAATAGTATATCTCTATCTATATTTTCTCCACGCTTAACTCTTACTTTATCTACATACAAAAATATCTCCACATTTATGACACAGTATCTCCATATAGTCATCATCCTATCTTTATATGATCATATTCATTTTTTTCCCTTATCCTTGCACTTATCAAATTCATCCATACATCTACTTGGTTATAGTATTTATTAAACTAAAAGAGGGGTAAAAATTTATTAAAACAACAAGAAGAAGAACACAAGGCTTTACATAGCCCTGTCAAACTCAACTAAGTTGTCCAGCTCATGAGAATAGTTTAGGGGTAATTGGCCCCTATCCACAATGTTCCAATTTTGCATATGATCAGAGGCCCACTTGGCCAAACAATCTACAACAGTGTTCCGTTCTCTAGGAATATGATTGAAACTAATCGACTCCAGAGAAGCACAAATAGTAAGAATTTTCTTAACAACCAAAGCTAAATGCTAACTAACATCCTCTAAATCCCGCCTATTCAACATATTCACCACCACCTGGGAGTCAAACTCACATATGATCCTTCTCCACCCAAACCGACAGCCACACATCACAGCGTATATAATGACAAGAGCTTCCATTAATTTTTTAGTATGAAAACCCTTTTAAACAGAAAAGATAAACTGAACAGTCCTAGAACTATCCCAACCAACTCCACCAATGCCAGCATGAGCAGGGTTTCCCTGAGAAGACCCATCCGTGTTGATTTTCAACACTCCCTAAGGAGGAGGAGACTAGCTTCCCTCCCTATTTATCTTCTAACGACGATGTCTACCATGACTTCTTATGCACTGTCCTTGCTGAGGAGGAAGATGAAGACGACTGCACAAAACAACATCACGAGGATCCACTGCTTTCGTCAAATCACATTGTGCCGCAATAGTTTCTCCTGAAGAATGAATAATTTTCCACCACAAACAATGGGCCACCATCATCACATCCTAAAAAATCCTACAATTCCTTTCTAGCCATATGTGCCAAATAATAAAGGAGGGGCCAAGAGCCCAAGCAACTTGAAGAAAAGAAGAAGAAATAGGGACCTTGCCCCACCGGTCAAAAAGCTCAACCAAAGATGAGACATGCCAACAAGACATGTTCCACACACCCCACCATAAGTGCCAAATCTCCCTAGGAAAGGACTAGTGGAAGAAGAGATGTGAAACACTCTCCTCATAATTATGGCACAACACACACATTGAGGGGCCCTAAAAACCACTTTTGCACAAATTATCCCAAGTAAGACACCTATTGTGAACCACTAACCACAAGAAGAAGTTACACTTGGGCTAAAAAGATGAGTGCCATACTTGTTTCCACCAAGGGACCTCAATGTCTCCAAACATCTGCCTACCAAGTTGCCCATATCTAGCAGATACAAAGTACTTCCCAGACAAATCACTGCATGCCCAAGCCAAAACATCCTGCGCCCCCAAAGCATTACATTCATGAGAAGCAATAACCTAGGCCATCTCACGCCTATCCACTCCAGACCCCCTTGGAGGTCAATCAAAAGAGTGCTTCCATTGAAATGTAACAGCCGGTCCACAATGTTGAGAAACCTTATAATGCTCAACTATGTCCCAACCAGTAGCAGTAAAAATATCACACAAAGAATAGAGGTGACGGTATGTGGAAAGGATAAGAGGGTGGCCATCCCAAGAATCCAACCAAAAAAGTGCCTAAGACCCCAAATGACACATCCAAAAGATCCCACTCTTAACGAACTGAACCCCCACTTTCAGAGTATGCCTTGGATCATAAAACCCCTTCCCTCCAAAGGAAAGCGAGGAACATCAAAAGAATTGATGCCTTTAAGATACTTATGATTGAGAATACAGGCCCAAAGCTGATGCTGAATGATACACCAATGCCAATAAAGCTTAGTAGCAAGAGCTTTCCCATTCAAAATAGTAGAGCATAAACAAAGACCACCCTATTTCTTTGGCCTACACATAGTTTCCCACTTAACAAGGCTCCACTTAGCAGACAACAAATTACCAATCCAAATAAACTATCATGAGAGTGCATCAAATTCCTTAAGGAAATACATAGAAGCAGCCTGAACAAGGCACCTATAAATAGGAAGAGCCTAGATAGCAAACTTGAGAAGGGTCACTCAAGCAACACTCGGTAACCATTGATGAGTCCAATGAGTTACCTTCCCCCACAACTTATCACTTGCAAATTTTGCTAGGAGGACCTAGGTTTCCTACCCCGAGCAAGATGAATTCCCAGGTAGACAAAAGGAAGAGACCCAATCTAAAACCTTAAAATAGTCGCAATTCGCCTTTGCATAACCTGGGGAGTATTAAAAAAGAAAATAGAAGACTTATAAATGCTCATTGACTTTATGTCCCAAAGTAGCCAAGTAAGTATCCAAAGCTTGCCAAAAAGATTCAGCTTCCCGAAGACGAGGTAACCCCATAAGAGACGTATCATCCACAAACTGGAGATGAGAAAGTGTTGGTAAACCATTGCCCCACTTTTACCCATGAATCAAGCCTTGAGAAACCCAAAGCTTAAGAAACTGGCCCAACCCCTCAACCATAATAATAAACAAATAGGGAGAAATTGGGTCCCCTTGGTGAAGGCCCTTGGTGGCGTGATACAGCTCTGAAGCATCTCCATTCACAATAACCGAAAAGGAAGAAGAGGTAATGCAACTCATAACCCAACTCACCCAATCAAGACAAAAACCAAAGACCAAAAGAATCTTCTGAAGAAAATGCCACTTCACTCTATCATAAGCCTTAGCCATGTCCAACTTAATGAACATAGATTTCTCCTTTGAAGTCGCCATAGAATGAATGACTTCCAAGGCCACCACCACTCCATCAAGAATTTGATGGCCAGCCACAAAACCCCCTTGCCTCTCAGAAATGACAAGAGGAAGACACAGTTTGAGCCTCTTGGCAACCAATTTAGTAATAATCATGTACACCACATTACAAAGAGAAATAGGCCTAAAGAATTCAAGCCTATCAGTGCCTTCCTTTTTAGGAATCAGATGCAAAAAATTAGCACTCAATGCTTGAAGCATCTGTTTATTGTCGAGAGATTCCCGAACAACCTCTAACAAATCTAGATTAATAATATCCCAAAAATCCTGGAAAAATTCAACTAGGAACCCATCAGGACCAAGAGCTTTACCCTTGTTCAAACCAAACACAACTTTCTCCACTTCAGAATAAAAATCAGTTGAATGAGAGAATCATTCATCTCATTAGAAATCAAAGAAGGAATGCAAGCAAGGACCATATTCTCATCAACCTCATCCAAAGGTGAATCTTCCGTAAAAAGAGCATAGTAAAACTGTCGAGCCTCTCTAGACAAAGCGTGTAGAGAAGAAATCGTGATACCCTTAGAATTAACAAGAGAAGAAATATAACTCTTGTAGACACGTGAAATTGACATCATGCATTTGATTAGGTCATATTCATCCATTCATCAAATAAATCAAGTTTATTTGGTCAATCTCCTAAAGTCATCAATTTAAATTAAATAAATCAACTTGATCCTAACATCACCCTCCTTGATTAAATAAATCAAACCTTTATTTAATTAAGTCTGAAATCATCTTCTATCCCTTTTTATTTAAATAAATCAAAGAAATCAAGTCAAAAGGGTCAAAATCAACTAATCATCACCTAAGCTTAATCTAATCCCGATTAACCTAATCTAACCACCCATCACATCCTCTAGCTCCACTTGCACCAATAAATCATTTAAAAATTCATTATTTCTCAACTTGCATAAAATGGAATATTCCCTCAAGTTTGAATTCAAAACAAGTTGACATGTACATCCAACAAAGCATTTATGAGGCCTTACATGGCTCTTACATGTCTCTTGCAAAGGTCAAACTCAACATTTAACTCTCAAATTCAAATTTGAATCTCCCCCTCTTTGGCACATTGACCAAAATGTGCCCATTCCTCAACCTATCACAAGTTGACAAGTGGCTTCATATCATTGATCAAATCTTTGTCCCACATTCATCCATTTGGCTATTTCTCTCATCAAAATATTCGATAAATAGAAGGATTTATTCTTCATCAAATCATCTACAAACTAATGCAAAGTCACTCTCTTCACATTCAGAACTGATTTTGTCCACCATCATTTGCAACATCAAGCTTGTCAAGGGTTGGGAAAGGGCTGCTTTTCACATCAAAGTAGCACCAATCCAATATGGGATAGATATACTCATGTTTTTCTTTGTATGCTTTTATTTATCTTGTTATTTGATAGCATTTTAAAACATGTTAGATTATCTCATATGGATGTTGAAATTTTGCTTTGTTTTAACAACTAACCATGCTAGTGTATGTGTTAGATTATAAGCCATTTGTAGATTTTAGCATCCACAACTCTTATTAAGCACGAGCCCGCATTAAAATGATGGAAGAAGGTAGTATTCATATCCCCTTCCTAAAGCCAATCAACCCGAGCCTTTTGTTTCCAAAAAATCTCCTCCCAAAGCTCCCACTCGTCCACATTTCTCATAGCCTGGGATTCAGCTTCCCCGAGAGCATTTGAAAATCCCAAGTCCCGAATTTTGCAAGTAATCACATCAAGGCGTGCCTGAGATTCCCTTTTCTTAGCCCGATGGTTACTAAAACACAACCTATTCCATCTCTTAAGATGATACTTAACATATAGCAGCTTCTTAACAAAAGAGAACATAGCAGTACCATAAGCAGGGGCCCCATCTCTCCACCACTAGGCAACAAGATCATGCAACTTGGAAGAATCTCGAAGCCACATAAGCTGAAATTTAAAAGGAGGGTTCTTTGGAATGGTGAAATATGAGGCTAAAAACTTAATTGGTCAATGATCTGAACCCCTCCAATCAAGAATTTTAGAGCAAGTGACGAAGTGACCATCCACCCAAAAATTGGAGACAAGAAATATATCTAACCGTTCAGAGATTGCATCTTGCCCAGTCCGTTGATTATTCCAAGTGAAAATCCCATTAGAAGGTTTCACATCAACTAAAGCAAGAGAATCCACATTTACCTGAAAGAGATCAGAAGCAGGTCCAAGCCTAGCTAACCCCCCTCTTTTCTCCTCCAAACTCAACACAAAATTGAAATCCCTAGCTAAGACCCAAGGCAGATATGGAGCACATAATCGAACATACCTTATATGAGCCCAAAGCTGAATTTTACCATGGATATCAATAAGAGCATAAACATTAGTAACTAAAATAGTCTCACCAAATTCCAAAACAGAAGCAACCATGGAGATAGAAGAATGGCTAGAGATCCACCAAAGAGGAACTACCTTATGTTGATCCCAAAAAAGGGCCAAACCACCAGAGCTACCATGAGAGCCAATACAATGAAACTGACCAGAAAACCAAATACGAGGAGCATGTTGAAGCATGATGTCAATAGAAAGCTTAGTCTCCTAAACACAAAATGGGTCAAGAAAATGAACAACAACCAAATCATGAATAGCCTTTTGATGGGAGGTGCTATTCAACCCCCTTACATTCTAGGAAAGAATAATCATGGAGGAGGTTGGGAGAAGGGAGCATCTATGGGTTTAATAGACCTAGATTCCACCAACAGATCCCCAGTAGATTTAATCTTCTCCATATCCTTCTTACGGTCAGCTTTAGAGAAATTATCAAACTGACCTTTCTTAAGGGGGAATTGCTACACACCCAAAGCCTGAGAGGACCCCCTTCCTCTACCTGAATTCAAAACCTCCTTAGCCAAATCCACTAAGACAATATCATACTGCAACCCTTCAGAGTCACCAGAAGTTCCCAAAAACTCCTATCCTTCTACCTGAGGCTTATCCCTAACACCAACCGCCTGCTCCAGTAGCGTATCAGAACCCATAGCATCATCCCTAGAAGAAACCTGTATAGGAATCCCCTCCTCCAAGGCCAAATTATCCAGGACCTCAAAATGGTTAAAACCTGCCTCACTCTGCCTATCCTTAAAGGGTTGCTTTTGACCTCTCCCTTTAGCCTGCGGCTTGATAGGAATAAAACTATCCTTATCAGCCACCCCATCTATCATAGGATCTTTACCTCTATCCCCCTTCTCCATCCCAGGCCGCGAAGGAGGAGGAGAAGAAACTCCGACTGATTTGTTAACCCGAGGAAATTGGCACTACAGGTGTCCATATTCATGACAAATCTAGCATCGAAAAGGAAGAGACTCATAATCCAGTGGCTAAACCCAAGAAGTAGAGCCAAAGAATTCAACAAAGGGTTATTTAGATCAATCTCAACACAAATACGAGCGTAGTAAAATACCTTTAATCCAAGGTATGTTGAGCAATGGAAACCGAATTCCCTAGCAAAGCAGCAATCCAGAGCAAAATATCCTCCCTCCAAAACTCCAAAGGAAGTCATGGCAACTGAACCCAGACAAGAAAACTTGAGGGAAACGCTTCTCTAGAATTAAATCCACCATGTCAGTGCTTAATGAATAGACCACCATGATTGTAAAAATATGGCTCTCCCTCAAAAACTCAATTCTAATCCAAGATGCAAGAAAAATCAACCTCGAAATAACCATTAGCAACTACCAGAATTTTGAAATCTCCCTCAACCTGCCAGGTGCGGAAAATCCAAGACTCCAATGCCGAGAGAGAGATATGGATTCCAAGGAAATTGTAAATCAAAACATGTTGGCTCCAATAAGAAATATCTTTCATCACGGATTCAAGGGAAATTACCAAAACCGGACAATATCGACTCCACGGCAAACATCCATTCACTTTTTGGAGTTTGGAGCTCTCACCTACAAAAGAAGAATTCGACATGAGAACATGCATGCCCGAAGAAGGACCCTAAGAAAAAATTTCCCCAACAACTACCAAACTATTGGAGACCTTCGCCTTTCCTCCACATCCCCCCACACTCACACGACCTACACCAAACTGGGAAAACCCCAATCAAAACCCCTAAACACCAACACCGAGACCACAAAACCACCGACCCTCGGCACCTCACCTAATGCTTTCTTCAATGAAATAGCGAATAGAAAGGAAATCGGTGACTCCAAACCACACCAATTTCCACCATCTACTGGTCGTGAGCAAAGCAATGCCAACCCAACACAAACACCAGCAAGCAACAACAGAATATTGTGCACCGAACCTGACAAAAGGACAAAACATGGAATAAACAATGAAAAGGACCACCCCGCAGTCGATTCAAACCCCCAAGCACAGAGCATAAGCCAAACGGGCTAGGGCACGGGTGCCCTAGCTCGCCCAATGCCACCATCGACAATCACATCCATTTATGAAATACATTGACTCAAACTTAGACTAGCATTGGCTTTACTTATTTATTGAATCTCACTAAAATGTTTGGCTTAAAAAATATTGCTTTTTCCAAAATAATGGGTTTTGAAGTAGTAGGAGTTCTTTGTTGTCGGTTATAGTATTTATGACAAAGTTATGTTTGGTACTCTTCTAGAGAGTATTGCAGAGGATTCTCTTCCATAGGGCCCTCGATGTGTTGCAGCAAAAATAAAGAAACGAGGTCATGATTCTTTCTACTTTCAAATTGAGGACGATGGAAATCCACAGTCAGCTAGGGGAAATGGGTATGACACTCACATTGAAACTTGCAAGATAGACATCTGTTGTTCCTTGGAAGGTTGTCAAAATTAGGCAGTGTAGGACTTTGGAGAGATAATCTCACTGGAAATTAGTGAGGAACATAAAAGATGTGGTTTGCATGTGAGCACAGTTTTTCACCATATCAATGTTGAAGCGGCTATTGCTGATCCCTTTTCTGGGTTGTATATTGGTTCTTTCGGTCCTTACAGTTCACCCTTTATAGGACTAATGGTTGAGAGCAGTTCAGATTTTTGCTAATGCCTTGATTGTAAATGTAATATGGGTAAATGCAAGAAGATGAGTGCACAAAATGTGGAATTTTTTCCTTAGGAAAAAAATGAAATCGCCTTGCAAAAAATTGGATCCCATTCTTTTTAAAAAGTGGGATCCCACTTTCAACAAACAAGATATCTTTTAGTTGCGGGATCCTAAGCCTAAATTTAAAAAATGGGAACTCTTTTTTAAAAAAATAGTATCCTATTCTGAAAAATTTGCATTTCTAGAAAATTTTCAAAACGGGATCCCATCTTGAAAATTTTCCAAAAATTGATGATCTTCCAAAAATTGTATACACTAGATCTATAACTGATCATTCGCATCTAATTCATGTGATTCTTCATTAGGAGAACATTCTTCCTCGGAAAAATTCAACTTATTCATTAGCATTTTAATCTCAGCATCCTGCTCATGTGACATGCTACGCTCATCACATGTGCCTTGATCTTCTTCTAGTGATTGTGCTACTACACATTGATGACATGAATGAGGTAGCTAGCATGCTAAACACCATGGAGTATCATCGACAAAATGAGATAATTCTTCTCCAAGGGATCTAGAGTCTCTTTATTTGACACACTCTTTTGATTATTTTGTACTAGCTTTCCACTATGCCAATTTGTGATATAGGGTTGATCGTGTAGTACACGCATTCTCTGATGCTTTTGAAATCCTTAAATTCTCATTTCTATCCATATTCTAACTTAAATCCTTAAGATTGTTCATCACTTTATCCAAATTATCATCAGAAGTTGTTGCCTTGTCATGATGTCCTTTTCGATTTTTAATTATTTTGACATCATCTCTCCTATCGAAATTTTTTGATGCTCTTCTATTTCCATCAATGTGCAAAGAAATCTTAAAAGCATCTCTCAAGGTTTCAGGATCATTATCCCTCAATAAGTATCCCATCTTGAGTTCAAATGAATTATAATAGAGAACTAAGCACATTTGTTCAAGTGGTATAATGTCTGCAGGAACTCTATACATTACTTTAATAGCAAACCCAATGTTGAAATCAAAGACTAATTCATTATAACCCTTTGAAATACTAGTCAATTCAATGATTGCAAACTTGGGATCATTTTTATCCCCATATTGTTATGTGAAAAATCCTTTAAATTCCTCCCAATCTGATCCAATGCTTGCCTCAAATAGACCTCTATACCACTCTCTCCCATCCTCAGTTAGATATTACATAAATAACTTCATGACTCTTTCCTCATCTTCATCTAAAAATCATCAATAAAGTTTAGAAAACTTCTTAGGTGATCTTCACATGATATAGCATTATTTCTAGAAAAATAAAAGAATTTCTAACCTCATTTGGAATAGGATTAGAATAGCCAAGAATACCATCAAAGTTTAACTACCTATATCTGTCCATTTAAAAAGGTCTTCTTGTATGAATATTCCTTGTAGCACCTTGTTGTTGACCGACAATATTTTGACTTACAACATTTGGGTCAACTTGTAGGCTAGACTGTGGGATACTCTAACCTGTATGGGATGAATTTTGAACAGTGCCAACTATTAAGGTATTTGCAACAAAAATAATAGGTGGGTTTTGAGAATTTATCTTAGAAGTTGAAGAACATCCAGATGCATTAGATATTTTCAATAATTCTATCTTTATTTGCAATTCTACATTGGCAACTAATTGCTCCATTATCTCTAATTCCTTTTTTAGAGTATCCACCTCCACTTGTAGTTGCAAATCTTTGGGATCAGGTATTGCAGATGGTGAAACCTTTTAAGGTACACCATTTTCATTTATGGTTACCCCTTTTACATGATTAACATGTTTTTGTCCCTTATCCATAGGCTTAGATGCAAAATTTGTGTTGGTAGCTGATGCTACTATGCTAGCAGTAGGAGGATTACTCCATGTACTAGTGTGGGTGTTTCCTAAGGGAACACTTGTAGTATTGCTACTAATTGTGGGATTAAGCTTGTTGTATTTTATGGAAGAGAATTTGACAGAGTGAGTATAGATGAGGGATCTTCTTCATAATACTTCTTCATTTGAGCAACCTTTTCTCTCAATTTAGCTTTGTAAAATACATCATTCCTAAGTTGATTTTCTTTATCCTTAATCTTCTTGAGCTTTATCTCTTCTAGCCTATTTATTTCATCCTAAAGTTGTTGGAATTCTTGTGACAACTCATTCTCATATGGAAAATCATTCTCAATGTCTAAGGTATCATTGTAAATTTCAACATCTTCAACAAAAAATGTGGTAATTGGGTTAATAGTGGGGCTAGAGTTAGTTAATTCCTTTTCAAGAGGGCTATTCCTTAATAAGTCATACTACAAGGAACTAGAAGTATCTGTTGGAGGATTTAGGCTATGAGTAGCTCTAGCATCAAAATTATCTTGCAAGGTTTTCTCTCTTATCCCTTTTTTCTTAGCAAGGCTATTAGGGTGGGTTTCATCCTCACTCATAGCATACTTAACAACTACATTATCTTCATTTGTGGGAGGCATTCAGAATTCAATATCAATAAAACATCTCAAATTCTCATTGCTACTATCATGAGGACACCTAGATCCAAGAGGAGGAGGAGGAACAAAATTACTTGTACTTTTCTTCTTCCATGACTATTGAGGATTGTGTGGTGATTCTCCTTCCAACCCTTTTTTAGAGTTTTTGTTGAGCCAAGATCTTGTTCCTCTCATGACTTCTAATGTTTTTTTGAGATTCTTTTCTTCTTTATTCTTCTTAATTATTTTGTGCCAACAAAGATACTTAGAGCTGCCACCCAATTAGGTGAATTCAAGTTATTTAAAATAATTCTCAAAGAAGAATGTAAATGGAAAGCAATTTGAAAAATCCTAACATAGACTAATAGGCACTTCACATGAATATACAATTTCAATGAGAAACACTTAAGACAACACTTGAAAATTATTTTGACTCTATACTAAACAATCTACAACAAATATTTAAGAGTGATTAAAACAGATATTGGTTATTAAAAATAATTTATTTATATTTAATATATTTTAGATAGATATCAAAATGACATTTCTATAATAAATATTTTATATAAGTTTAATTTTGTAGATATTTTTACATAGTTTGTATGAATTATGAATTATGATACTATTATTGAAATTTAAATACCTCTTCAACTATAATAAAGTAAATTTTATCTAAAGAAAAATAGTTTAAAAAAAGTTAAAACAATACAAATTCAATATAAATATCTCAAAATTGTTTTTTTCTTATTATATAAAATAAATATTTTATTGCATATATTAAATATATAATTAACACAATTCAATTTTATTTACTACTTTTCTAAAATCCATCATTCATTAATTAGTAACTTAATTGGTGGATTCTGTTCTTTTGAAAAATAAAACAATTATATTTTATTTTATTTTGTTGATTGTTCTTTAGTTGAATATACCTCAAAAGTTAGTTCACAATGGTACGAAGAGTTCAACACTAAATTTCTCAATATAATAAGAATGCATACAATACAATGCGATAAGAGAATATTACATAAGCTATTTATGATTTCATTTTTTTGTGTAAATTTAGATTGGATATTACTATTTACAATATTTCCAAATGCAATAAGATTTGAGCATATTTTTATATTATTAAAACTTATAAATATTTAAAATTTAATAAAATAAACTCACATTCAAAATATCTCTCTATATTACAATGGTAAATTTACTACTATAAACTATACTATTTAAATTTAAGCCAAAAGAACTCTCACATTAACAAAACCTCTTCCCCATAAAGCACACCTCTAAGCTATGACAATGCATATGAAGGTGGGTGCTTCCATTTACTTCCACATTAAAGCTCTATATACTATTCCAAGCCAAATTCTAGGAGAAAGCCAATTTTTTATTAAAACTAATGGATGGCTTCAAAAAAAAATGACATCAATGCAAGGTTTCAAAATGTCTTGGTTGCCCCATACTTTCTATTAATAGCTCAAGATTTTTCATACAATATAATTTTAATTCTATTTAATCAAAGAGATGGAACCTGGGGCATCAAATCTAATATAAATTCATCCTCATCATCATACTTGTAGCTATCATATTCATCTTCAACCTCAACTCGATCAATGGTATTTCACGACACTAAATCAAATTAATTTTAATGCAATTAATTTTGGCCGCGGTGAATTTTACTTGTGGTGAATTTGTCATGGTGGTGAATTTTGAAATAGTTTCTATGATTTATGATTTATGATCTATGATATTATTATTCAAAATTAAAATACATCTTCAATTATAATAAAATTGATCTAAACAAAAATAACTTTAAATAGAACTTAAAACACTATTAACAATATTTATAAATATTGTATTGAAATACACTATGTTGTGTAGATTACTTTAATTG
>VDFB02133718.1:0-36552 GCA_007258455.2 Sequoia sempervirens | reverse complement strand
TTGATAAGCAACGAGGAGCGTATGGGAACTCTAGTCCCAGATCATAGCCGGTGAGGACATGTCAGATCGACATAGTATCCTTCGCTGTGAGTCTCATCGCCCTATTAAAGGACACAAGGCCAACAATCTCATTGAGGGGTTGATTGCTCGAGATCACACACAGTCAACTTCAGTTCCCACTTCTCAGGATAGACTTCACACACACGAGTTAAACTGGATGTTACCCTTTTCAGTTAACTCGGGGTTGTCATCACATGCATACCTATTCTGAGAATCGCCTTGTTCACTTGGAGTTGTATTTAGGGTTTTCGTTAACTGATGATAGTCTTCCAGTTAACTTGTTTTAATAAGGACGTGCATGCTCGCACAATTGTCCATTTTAGATTAGATGTTTCAAATAAACCGAGGTAGTTTCCCAGTTGACTGTATAGTTTACTTAATTAGGGTTTGGCGCATTGCTTGCATGCATTGCAAGAACTATAGATAACACAAGGTGATTTTAGGGTTCCCTACACCTTGATGTATATAAATAAGAGCTTACGCTCATTTGTAAATAACTTTTGCTTGAGAGAGGAATATATGCTGCGCCTACCTTGCCCTCAATATTGCTCTTTTTCGTATTTGTTCATGTGTCTTCACTATTGCAATTGATTGTTATGCCACATAGGGTTCCAAAAGATTGTGATGTTGAATTCTTCCATAGTTTAGATAAATCTGTTTAAGCATCTTTATCATTGAAGTCAATTGCTATGCCACATAGGGTTCCAAGAGATTGAGGTGATAAGGCTGTTTTGTGTTTATTTATCATTGTGATCGATCGTTATGCCACACAGGGTTTCGAGAAGTTGCAGCGATAAATCTGTTTTATGAATCTTTATCGATATAATCAAAGGTTATGCCACATAGGGTTTCGTGAGATTATAAAGATAAAGGTTGTTTCGTGAAGACTTTGCTGTTTCGGTCGAGTGTTATGCCACACAGGGTTCCATAAGATCGTCTTAGTGAATTCTTAAATCTGTTGTGCCCAATAAGTTGGTCTAGATTGAGATGATAGTTGTGCCACCTTGCCCTCAAGTAGAGAGTCTAAACCCACTTATCGTCAGATAGTCAAACCTTGCTCCGTTTCCTCTTGCTCTGTTTTCCTGAGGAGATTGGATAGATATAAGTTGTAGTTTAGTTGATTTGCAAAACCAGAGAAAACTCAGCTGCAACGTAAAAGTTCTTTCAAGAAAGTCTTGTGCCTCTAGCAGCTGAAACAAAAAGACAGGAAGTAGTTTTAGCTTATTTTTCTTTACAAAGCATATTTGTCAAAGAACATCGAGGGAGCTTCCCCTCAATAATTCGAAGAGCACTCATTGCGTAGTGTGCATAGGCTGCTCATAACAACTTGTACTCCAGAGGTGTTAGTTGTTACGCCAACATAGATGAAAGTTTCTAACCAAATGATACCCAGGATGTTTGTCTCAAACTTGATCAGGCTTCACAACGAATCTGTCAGTAGGTCAATCTGAGTTGCTAAACTGCCAAAATTAGGAGTGAAACGTAAGGTTTTATCATGGTCAAAATGTCTTAAAAACAACAAAAGTGCCCCTAGAGGCCAGGGGCACCCAAGGTTCTGAAGCCTCAAATGCAATCTTTTGGGTTATCTCAAATACTCATCCTGTCCATGATGCTTCTAGCTTTCCATTGCATACCTCAACCGGGTCAGAGGACAAGTCAGTCGCCTGCAGTCGGGGTTTAAGTTAGATTTTAGCTAGTTTGAAAAATGGCTATCTCTGGGAGGAAAAGCGCCCCTAGAGGCTAGGGGAGCCCATGTTTTTCACCTAGCAGATGATGTTTTTAGGAAAAGTGCTCTCCAAGAGCTCATGTTCAAAATTGAGCCAGCTCCGCAGTGAGCCTATTAGTCAATTTTGAAGTTTTTTCAGTTACTCGAGAACGCGAGATGAAGTTTAACTTCTGAGTCAACTTCATCTGGACTTAATTTTTGCTTGCAAAGGGCGAATTTATTTTGCATGCACAGTTAACTTAAGTGCATGGAGGTGGCGCCCAATTTAGGGCTTATTTTTCATCCAGTTAACTGAATTCGAGGTCCAATTAGAAGGTGGTGCCTAAATTTGGGAATTGCATGCATTTGTAATGCCTTAGGACATGAATTTATTTATTTAAGTCATTTAGGCATCCATTATTCTCATCACAGGGGGAAGCAAACACATTTTCTCGTGCAAGCAAGATCTGAAGGCACTACGAGTGATATTTTTCAGTGTTCTTCGTAGTGCCAAGTCCAAATTGTTTAGAGAAATTATTTTCCAGATTTCATCGTTCAAGCGCATGCATTCCAGACTTCATCAAATCGAATTCAAGGCATAGGCGTCATTTTCAGAGGCAGAATATAACTTCTATTTTCTATCTCTAAAATTCTTCTATCCTTGTCTTAGGTTCTCTCTGGCATGTCAAAGTAAACGGTAGAATTTTCAAAATCTGTGCATTTGGGTTCACATATTTCAACATCAACAGCAAAGCCCATGTCTTAGATTTTTTCGAGGAAATTGCCCGCTGCTTCCATTTTTGAAGCACTATGCTTTTTTTTCCGAAAATTCTTTTGCATGCGGGCCAAAAACTCAATTTTTCGAAGATCGAATCATCTAGGTCTATTCAACTTATCAACGGCTACAAAACCCATGTGCTAGTTTTTTTAGTAAACATTGCCCCCAAAATACCCTAAAACCCCGACAGTTCTCGACTGAAAAGCCTTTGCATGCCTTGCTAAAACTCATTTTTTTGAGTTTATAACAATCTGTGTTTGTTTAGAATTTCTTTCTCTACAAAACCCATGTCTCAGAATTTTTTGTAAAAATTGCCCCTCGACAGGCTATTTTTAGCTTCATCAGGAGATATTTTAGCTTCCGGAAAAGTTGTCAGAATATAGTCATGTTTACAGTCAACAGGCTAGATTTTCAAAATACAGTTCACTCAGACTGAATTCATGACCAAATCGGCCTTAATTCATGATTTCATCAGAACGACTGACACAAATTTGCATCAAGCGCATCCGAAGGGTTGATTTAGACAACTTGGTAGGCGTAGACACTCTAAGTCCACATGATTTCATACCTCGTATAGTTGATAGCCTTTCGAGGCTAGTTTAGAGGGTTGATACCATTGGAATTCTACATGTAACGATTTGTGTGCATTTCTCACAACCAAAGTGTTCACGGTCAAACTTGGTAGGCGTAGACACTCTAAGTCCATATGATTTCATACCTCGTATAGTTGATAGCCTTTCGAGGCTAGTTTAGAGGGTTGATACCATTGAAATTCTACGTGTGTAACGATTTGTGTGCATTTCTCACAACCAGAGTGTTCACAGTCAAACTTCACAGTTTCGTCATGCAACACTCTTCCATTGAGAAAAACGTGAAAGGCATCAAAAGCATAAAGCTACAGAGGAAACAAAGGCCATCACTCCAGTTGCAGAGCCGCCAAAGTTTCCAATCAATGAACTACCAATTGAAGTGTGCAGATATTTCCAGGATTGCTCAAGTAGTTGACAAGCAATAAACTAACTGTTGAGACATGTGACGATCTTGGATGGTAATGCCGTCAACAACTTCTTGGAGGAGTTAATTTCTCAAGATCACAACCAGTGGACAAGACGTCCCACCTCTTCAAGATAGACATTTGACACAGTAGTTAACTTGATGCTTCTTTCCAAGTTAACTCGCTGTCCTACCTTTGTGCACGTCTATTTTGGAGTCATCTATGTGGAGCTTTGAATTAGGATCTAGTTAACTAATGTTAGTTATCAATTAACTTTCATATCAATAAGGACTTGCATGTTGCACATGTCCATTTAGTTTATTTTTGTTTCGGTTAACTGATGGTAGTTTTCCAGTTAACTATATAGTTTCATTTATTTAGGTTTAACAATAAATTTTGCATGCTTGCAAGACTCATGTTAACTCAAGGTGATTTAGGGTTCCCTACACCTTTGAGGTCTATAAATAAGAGCACCCTTGCTCATTTGTAATTAACTTTTGCTCGTGACAGCATACATGTTGAGCCCACCTTGCCTATAGTATTACTATTTAGTATCTGTTCACTTAGTTAAATATAATTGCTGGTTTGATCGTTCATTGTATGCGTGTCTCAACATACAATTTGTTGTCCTGGATATTATTCTTGTTGTGATTAATAAGTTTTATATCTACACCTCGGATAGAGTCTTTTACCTCCTTGGGAATTTAGAGATGAAGATTATCGTTTGATGTCGTTTCTAGTAATCTTGTTTGTA
The DNA here is from genome assembly GCA_007258455.2 of Sequoia sempervirens. Classification (NCBI taxonomy): domain Eukaryota; kingdom Viridiplantae; phylum Streptophyta; class Pinopsida; order Cupressales; family Cupressaceae; genus Sequoia; species Sequoia sempervirens. The sequence goes on along the minus strand of VDFB02133718.1, from coordinate 32,261 downwards.
GCCTACACCTTGGATAGAATATTTTACCTCCTTGGGAATCCTGTGACTGAGCTTGCCATTTAATGTTTGTTTCCAGTAACCTACTTTCAGCCTACACCTCAGATAGAGTATTTTACCTCCTTAGGAATCCTGAATACTAGTTTACCATTTATTGTCGTGTTCAATAACCTTTATTTCAGCCTACACCTCGGATAGAGTATTTTACCTCCTTGGGAATCCTGTAATAAATTTTATTGTCTAAACATTCCCTGCTCCTAAGTCCTCATGCTCTGTTTCTCTTGAGGAAATAGGATAGTTAAAGCATTTAGTTAGTTGTAGTTCAGATCTGCAAAACCAGAGAAAAACCTTAGCTGCAATGTATTGGTTTTCTTAACCTTGTGCCTCTTCCAGCTGAGTCAAAAAGATAGGATTTAGAACATTTACTTTTTCACACATATCAGCAAAAGAAGGAGCTTTCCCTCCTAATTTGAAGAGCAGTCATTACGCACTGTGCATAGCTGTCCGTTGCCAATACGCACTCCAAAGGTGCGAATGCAAATTGTAACGCCAACAATCATGAAGGACAGAAATTGCAATTTAAATATTTAAGATTTTCCTAAATTATTTGCCTTGTCTATTTTAAAAACAAGGCTGATGATTTCCTAATTACAAAAGAGATTCAAATCACTCATATAATTTACCCCATGACCAAATGAATGAGGCATGATTTTCCCTCTTACCTTCAATGTTTTTGAGGATGTAAATCAGGAAGAGTATACATTACAGTCTGATTTTCCTACTCACCAAGATTGTCAATACACAAATTGGATTGGAAGGTAGTAGACGAGCCCCATGCAATATCTGCACTTCAACACAAACAATGAGAAATAAAAGACTGAATACTGAATATAGAAACTGGAAATTTTCAATTTAGTGAACCAAATTCTTTCAGCTGAAAAAACCTGCAACAGAAATTCCAATAAGAAAAAAGAAAGTCTGAAATAGCTGTAGATCCTAATTGTAAGAAGATAAAAGTAACAGCTTGCCTTCACTATAAGTAAACCTGCAAGAGGCATTGCCATAAGGCGAACAGCTGTGATGACCCAGAAAACCTGGTTATCTAAAACAAGCTGAGAATCATATGTGCTTTGTTCATATGTGCTTTCTTCATATGTGCTTTCTTCATCAGAGCTGTTCTCATACAGCTCATCAGTATATGAATTCTTCTTTTTTTTGAAAAGTGGAATAGAAGGTGCAAGTGAGCATGCAAGTACAATTGTCTGAACTGCTACTGATGCTGAGCCCAATAGTGATGCAGCCTGTAAACAAAATATATTAGAATTTCATCTCTATCAAGACATTAGACACCATATGCTGCAAAGAGCAACATATTATAACAAAAAGTGATGTGACTGTAAAAACTAAGAAAGCTAACTTATCTATCTTAATTAATTGAACTGCTAGTGAAAATGTTGCATTCTCTACATGTAGATTTTGTTTATATCCAAGCAGAATTGTGACAAAGGTTAGACGGAGAAACATTAAGAGGTTAGTATCTTAGAAGATGAAAAGTGTTTATGCAATAATAAAGATCATTTGAACCTTGGATGGCAACAAAACCATCCTTGAAAATATTTAGTTTTCCTGAAAGTGAAAGACGTCAAATTTTGTTCATTTTGGCCTAAATATATATTTGCTATTCTTTCTAAGCAAGAAAACAGCTATAGGGCTATATTATCAGGACCTCGCTGAGAACTGATAGCTCATTGAAGCTGGTTGTTTCTAATGTCTGTACTCATAAACTCTTATGCAAAAAGAGGGATTATTTTCTTATTATTATTCCTCTATAGCCCAATTTACAAAACTGCCAATCCCTGCCCCAAAAGTTGATACAACTAATTAGAGTGATATGTATTATGTCTCAATATGAGTGCTTATTCTTATTTAGTATGTTTGCTTAATGAAAAATATATCTTCCATTTTTTGGGATTAAATGTAAATGTTGAGGATGATAGAAAATGTATCAAACCAGTTGAATAATGTTTGTGAATTAGACATCAAACCTCCAAGAAACTGAATAACTGGCTCAAGACACTAATGACATAAAACAGATGGTGAAAGACAACTGGACCAAGAATCCAGAGGCCTGTGTCCTCAGACCTGAAATAACACATCCAAATGTACTTGAGGTATCACTGGACCTCAATGTCAAAGTGGAGAAAGCCAATGTCAAAAATGATGATGGTAAGGCAACAAGACAGATTTGCCTGCCTACTGGCAAATCCTTCTCTATGTTGGTGAATTGTTCTCAATAATGACCATTGACAAAGAGCTGCAAATTTAGCAAGATGGCTTTGCCAACTAGAAAATTTATCAAGACGACACCTGTGTGCCTTTCTGAATTGGACAGCCAGGAGGAAATCATAATTGACACACAGGTGTTGTCTTGATTCAATGGTCAGGTTAGCATTTCTAGTCCGATCCAAAAATCGTTGATCAAAGTTTGTGTAAATTGGTTTCCCATGTTCTTGCGGTTACTTTTCATTGTCGCAGGTACAGTAGAGTATGTAATCATAACAGCAGCTCAGCAAAGGGTATAAAACATTGACTAGGTCTCAATTTAGAACCCATAATATTGTATTGATTCATCTGGAAGCATTTCTTTCTATTGTCTGTAATTTGCTTGGTGAATAAAGAAACACATGGAATGGCCTTAGTTCTAGCTAAAACTTTTTCCAAAATGGATTTCTCCATGGTAAACAAGCTATTGTTTTTGCCATGTGTAATGTTTCTTATTGTTTTCTTACATATCCATTCAACTTCCTTCATTTTAACTTGAGTTTTTTTGAAGAACAATTTCAGATAAAATCCACTGCATATTAAGCATAGCTCTTGATGTCAGAGCAGCAAGGGGGAATAATATAGCACAAATTTTTGTGGAGGCCTATACTAATAAATTATCTAGGGATAATCTAAACCAATTAAACATATTGCTATAAAGAAAACTCTTGAATTGTAGGGAAGATTGCAAACACATCAGATACCTGTACTCATCTGATACAGTGGTACGCATATCAGGACAGTAAGGAAGGTGTGTTTGTACCCATAGAAAAATCAACTATTGTACTCCCTATTGTCCATTTTTTATGCCATTTGACTCTTAATCTTCAAGTTTGCGTCAAGTACAAGTCAATTTTTGTCTTCACAATCAGCTTACAAAGATTATCTTGTCTTTGATCCTTTCAGCTAATAATTTTGCAAGAAAACATGATCACATCAGAGAAGCAAATGATAAAACTAAAAGCAATGGAGCAGGACAAGGGAAATGTCAGGTTCGACTTGGGCGCTCCATAATATACAGCAAGCTGTTATTATTGAAGGCTGATTTGAGGGGTCATGAGGTTTTTTTATCAGTGCTGACTGTGGTTATTTACCAGCACTCGTAAACCTTCATTTGGGGTTGCTGAAAGGTACACAAATACAAAATTGAACATTTGACATAGTCTGCAGCTGGTATATTGGTTATCACAGTCCTTGGAAAGTTCCCAGAATTATATTTAAAGAGGTCAGTGAACACTTTGGATGATTTTCTATACTGTGATTAGCAAATCAGCATTTTGAATATTCAGTTCTTTGATTTAGATAATCGACTGAATTGCATATCAACTGTTCATCAAATTGTCTTTAATATTTCATTGCAAACATGAAAGGAAAATTTTTCTTTGATGTTGGGAAATGGATTACTTGAGCATAACATACAAAAAAACTCTTAAAAAAAATCTGCATATGAACTGTTTGACAAAATGTTTATTGGGGATAAGTGCAAAAATTGGTAAAAAAGTGATAGGGGATTTTATAGAAGGAAAAAGGAATTATTATTTTTAATTATTCTTATTTCCCTCCAGAAGAGTTATAAAAGGAGGCTAGGAGCTCATTTGAAAAATTAGCCATGAAATTGTATTTGCTTTTGCATATGGAGAGAATTTACGATTCTCAAAATTATCTTGAGAATGAAAACACTGTTGAGATTGCTGGTTTTGGGGACGAAAAAACCCTAGCTGGTTAGAGTGATTTCGTACAAGAATCACCAATGAGATGCAAGTGAAGCTCTAGTTTTTGTTGCAATCAAGGACAATTTTTATGTGTTTTGAGTTCCAAGAATTTGGTGTGTTTGCTAACAAGTTTCAGAAGTTTTTGAAGTGTTTGGTTTGGGCAATACTGGCAAATTCATTGCTAGCTGTCCCTTCTTGGTTGGCCATCCATCTTCATGCCTAGTTGTACCATCTCTGTTGGAGGTATAAGGGTGATTTTAATATTATCTTATATGTTGTTTAACTTTGATATTTGATGTCTTTACTAGCCATACACCTTGAAGATTGTTGAAAGAATTTGTGAGAAGCTGGCCATACATCCCAGGTACAGGCCATACCTCTACTAGTTGGGCGTGAGGATCCTAGAGTGAAGTGCTTGGTTTAAAGTGCTAAAAATTCCTTGTTTGGGGACGCCTAAACCTTGTTTGCAACCTTCAAGGCATTTCATGGTGAACATATTGTTGTATGGTGAGTTTTTGGGAAAAATGTGATGGTTGTACTTGTACCAGACTCCAGTGTTATGAACTTATGACAGACTTGCACCTATCTGATTTCAGTGACCAGACTGATATATTCTTCTTCTAGTGCGATTTGGTGAAGTTTGGGTGTGCTTTGAGGTGGTGTTTCAGCTTATGAAATTTGTGTGGTCTGTTGGCCACAAGTTGGTGGTGTTTTTTGGTGATTTCCTTGTTCAGACCTATTTGCAGCATGTTATAGTTAATATCAGACCTGCAACCTAGCTTATTATCATCTATCTAGGGTATTCTACTTGTTGGGTTCTTGATTACATTGATTATCCATGTTATTCAGCTTATTATAGAGTGTTGCAGTAGTCATATGAGTTGTATAGCTCTTGATATTTCATTGTAAAATATTGGATGGTAGTGTTGTGACCTAATTCACACCTTGCCCCGTTGCAAATGGGGACCCTCGGAGTTTGCTTTTTAGGGTTTTGCCGTTGTGCGTCTCGTTTTGTTTGGTCTCCGTTTGGGGTTTTTGGGTTTGAGTTTTTGAATGGTCACCCGAGTCGAGTAAAGAATTTGAGCCTGGATCACTGTCCAAACGTCATCATTGTGCTTACGAGGCCTGAGAGACGAAGATTGACTGTCATTTCGGTCAATTCTGACACCTACTTTTTAGGGATTTCCCTTTGGCCCCCTATTTTTTAGGACCTACTTTTTTGGCACTTTTGAGCAAATTCTGAGATCCCTATTTTTTAGGGGCTATTTTTAGAAAGTTGCTATTTTGGGAAACTTTCTATTTTTGTTAGAGTTTCTACATTTAGAAAAGGCCCGAATTTCGAAAATCCACTCAGAAGTTCGAAAAGATCAACAGAACTCTTAGAAAATCAATTTGAAAATTTTATGAATTCATGGTGAAAATCAGAAAAATGTTAGAAATCTGGAAAAATCAGTCCTAAAAATCACAGAAAATGGTGAAAAATCTGGAAAATCCATGGAAAAATCTGGAAAATTCATGAAAAATCTGAAAAATCATGGCAAACTGATGACTGAAAATCCTGGTGAAAGCATGAAAGAAGACTGAAATCTTAACCAGCAAGCTGAAAGAAGGGCAAAATCAATGGCTAAGGGTGAAGTACACCCAGCAAAGAAGGTAATGGCATGAAGGTAAGCCAAGTCCGCCCTTGGACAAATGCAATGGCATGGCTGAAAGCAAAGTCCACCTTGGAATGGCAAGACATAAGGCAGAGTCCGCTCCAAAGGATGGCACAAGATCATGCCAAGTCCGCCCAGCCACATGGAAGAATGGCACAAAGGTAAGCTAAGTCCGCTCCAAAGGAATGGCATGGAGTAGGGTGAAGTCCGCCCAGCAACATAGAGAATAGCATGGACATGAGATAAGTCCGCCCTTGGACACATAGAGAATGGCATGGAAAGAAGTGAAGTCCGCCCTTGAGTGGCTTGAAGTTGAGGCAAGTCCACCCTTGAACAAATGTGGAATGGCATGGCATGAGACCAAGTCCGCCCTTAAGTGGCACAAAGATATGCCAAGTCCGCCCTTGGACAAAATGAAAAATGGCAAGACATAGGGTAAAGTCCGCCCTAAGGAGTAATGGGAGATTCAATCAATTGATGGTAGATTGATCTGCAATTTGAAACATGATATGATCGAGAAATGTTTGTCCATTCCCCCTTGGCTTGAAAGTGTCACTATCTCAAAGGGCGAATGTGACAGGATATGCGAAATGCACAAGGACAAGTACAGTAAGAAGATTGCACAAAGGTGGCTGAAGGAAAAACATAAGACTCTACCTAAGAACGTCGGGCGAGGAGAGTTCAAAGATGAGATTGCTATAATAATCACCTTTGCTCAACAGGGTCATTGGATCAGAAGATGCTACCAAGTTTCAGCCTTGGATGTTTTACGCTATACCCCATATCATGAAGAAGACCGAGTTCTATGATTGGCCCACCTCGATCAATGACAGCCTTCATCAACAGATAACAAAGTATTTCCAGACTCATGAGTTCCATATGGTTTCTTACCTAGTCTACCTGGTGGCCTACCAAGGTCAATTCAAAGGGTTGAACACCGAGGGATCACTGAGCGTACAACATATCTACAACTACCATCCTCAGTTGGAATTCATGAAGTCACTGCATCACTACAAGAGGGTGAATGAGGCTTTCCTGATGTACACAATGCAGGACCTAGACAATGAATTGCACATCCGTATCTCTTCAACTGCCAGGGCAGCGATGGCGGAATGGGAAAATTGGTTCATACAATTTCCTACTTTCACCTATCTCAGAGTCTATGGCTATTCCGGTGCCCCACTCATGCTACCAAGGTACCCATCAAACGAAGTTGTCTTCATGGAGTTCTTAAGGCAGGCACATGATGTTCACGCATTCTTGAGGAATAGAAAGAAACCCACCCTCAATTTTCCATTGGGACTAGGAATCTATACATGCAGGACAACAACAGGTGCTAAAACAATGGGAAAAGAGTTAGACAAACTTGGTCTCAAGCCTTACAGCGAGAGATGATCTTATGACCCTCATGGCATCTACGCTAACCGACTTGAGAGAAACTATGCTCACATATCCGCCCTTGAAGATTTTTGGGTCAATCGTACAGATGAGTTCGAGGTGCGGAGGCATAGTTATAGCAGGCTCACTCTTCACCAGATGAAAGACTGCCTATCAGAGGATATCAAAGGATTGTCAGATGATGATGAGGATGTGTTACTCCCAATGAATGCCCAAAAGAGAATTGAAGATCAGCCCCTTCCTCAAGTCAACTGGGCTAATAAGGAATCCCTCTCAGTTGAAGAAAGGATGAGGCAAGTCCTTGAACATAGCAAGGTCTTCCTAGTTCTCAAAAGGAAGAAATCCATACCAGCAACAGAGCCGCCAAGTGTACAACCATCACGTCCCTCCTCTTCTAGAGCACAATTAAAAGGGAAAGCCATAAGTCAGTCTTAAGATGGTGTGAAGGGCAGCAGGTCAACCAAAAATGTCAGAAGGAGGGTGGACTTCTTAGGTATAGTCATACAGGAGCCATCAACGGTTGAAGCAGAAGCTCCTCCAAAAGAGCCTATACCTAAGAAGGAGACAGAAGAAGCACCCGTAGCACACAATTCTATACCATTGACAAGGTCTTCACCAATCCACATGGACCTAGATATTGAAGATGATGAAGAAATTGCAATTGTACCTCCTAAGGAAGTTAGTAAATATACTACTCTGTCTTGCCTTGAGAACTCCTTGGGAAGGGTAAGAAGAAGACCTTCATATCAGGTGAATTTTGATGACCTTGATAACATCTATTAGGAACCTCCTAAGAAGAAAGCAAAGAAGCAAGTTCACTTTGATAGGAATCCTGATAGTGAGATAGTCATGGAGACTGCATTACCCCCAGAGGGCAAGAACATAGATGAAGTTGAGATGGACGACTTCGTGATGGTCAAGGCTAATCTTGGTAAAAAAACCAGACATGCGGATGTCAGTTTGTTCAGAGTTGTGTCTAAAAGCCTTCAAGAAAGAGTACTCAAGGATGGGGAAGACAAAGCAGCCCTCAAGGCTGCAATACGACAACTCAGGCTCTTCATTTCAAACCTTGTCCAGGGTACTTCATAGGCTACCAAGCTGCTGCCCCAGGTTTTAGAGACACCAGCTGATCATCGTCAGTTAAGACAGCTAGTTATTTGTGAGAAAGAAACTCAAGAGTGGATCGAGAGTTTCATCGTCAAAGGAAAGGAGATCTTGGCACAGATGTTTCAGTTGAGAGAAAATGTTCATGAACTACGTCAAGGTATCCAAGCGTTTGAACAATCAGTGGCTGAGGTGAAACCAAGGCATGAAATCATCATTGCTGATTTGGATACAGCCTATGGTTTAGTGGCTTCAAAAGAACACAAGAGGCAGATCCTTGCTTGGAGAGAGTGTCATGTCTTCAAGGTTAAAACTTACAAGAGGATATCCGAGGAGTTTACTGCCTACAGACAAAGGGTGATCGAAGCTCTTCTTTTCATCAATGAGTTTGTCACAGAGATTCCTTCTTAGTACAGTCTTGAAGATGGTTCTTACATCGGGCTTGATGAAGTGCAAGCTCAATTTCAGAGTGTTGTTTGCAGCTGTGATAGCAGCAATATAGTTGGTGGCAAAATGAATCACCTTGCCATGATGTCAGCAAGATTTGGAAAAGTGGCCAATGAGGTCGAAGATTTCCTAAGATCAATTGCAAATGGGGAAGATATCTTGGAAAAACATAACTTTGCTATTGATGGGATAGATGCACCGAACCAGGACACAGTTTCCTACTTTTTAGCGGATGTGATTGAGATTTGAAATGACTTCCATCTAGAAGTTTTATTTCTGATTTCTTTCTATTCTTGGAGCAATTCTTATCCGTTCTTTGAAAAAGAGAAAGAAGAAAAGTGTAATAGTTGGTGTTTCCCACTTTTCCTGTTTTCTTAGGTGTTAGATGTTATCTTCTTTCTAGAATTAGAAATAAAGCTTGCTTGTTGAGCAAGCCCTAAATTGTAAAAGCAAGGAGATTTTAGGGTTCCCTACTCTTCTGCTTGCCTATAAATAAGAGTCTATGCTCATTAGTTTTCTTTAGCCATTCTAGTGATAACAAAACGCTGAGCCTAAGTGCCTTTTATTTGTTATTCAATGTTGTTCAAGTGTGTTTATGATAGCGAATTGTTGAGTCTCTTTTAGCCAACAAGGAGTTGTAATTGCTGTTCTCTTTGTGTAAGAACAAGTTTTGCAAGCCTCTTTAGCTGCAAGCTCTTGTTCCAGGCATGTGTTTAGTAGATTTTGTTCCAAAAGTTTGAGAAATAAAATCATAAGCCTCCTTTGCCTTGGTATAATGTCTCAAATTTCCGTTTATTGTGTTATGCTTTTATGAACTTAATTTCAGCTCACATTGAAAGTAAGTAGGTGTATGCTGGGAAAGACTTTATTGAAGCATTTTGTCAGAGAATCAACCTTGTTCATTTCTAATTTCTCTTGCTTTGCATATTACTTGAGAAGTTAGAAACGTCTTTAGCTTAAGTTAGCCGTAGTTGAAGTTCTTATTTAGAAAATCTCAGCTGTGGCATTTGTGTTTTATAAACCTTGTGCTCTAGCTAAACCAAAAAGATAGGCGAATTAGTTTTAATTTACTTTCTTTCACACCATCAGCAAGAGGGAGCTTCCCCTCCTAACTTGAAGAATAGTTTTATTGTGCATCATTGTCCGTTTCAAATTCACATTCCAAAGGTGCGAATTTAAACGCCAACAAAGAGCCTCAAAAGCAAGGACACCCCTGGCCTGCAAAGGCGCAACTACCATTTTGAGAATGATTTTGCAACTTGCAACTTTCACGCTAACGTTCTACTTTGACCCTTGACACCCGGCGCTGGAGTGCTCTGATGCATGCACCGTTGATCTCATTGTGAAGCTGGAACAACTTGGAAGAAATGTTCCTAGAAGTGACGAAGTGAGAAAACCGCTTCTAAGACCTCCAGGAGAAGGGCACCTTTTTCAAGGGAGTGTATAATTTCCATACTTAGCGATTTTTCTGCTTGTTTACATTCTTTAGTATTCTCCACTGACCCTTCATTCACAGGTGTTTGACAAACCCTGAGGGCTAACGGTTGGATTCACTGAATAGCTAAGAGGATTCCGCACAAGTCTCATGACGAAGACAGCTGCTAAAAATCCCATCTAGTTGGCCAAAAGGCTAGGCACCCTTGGCCTATAGAGGTACAGGTTGATATTTCACATTTATCCACCCTCTATTTTACATGCTCACTGGAACCATTGCCATGGTCACTAAACATATCTGACAATCTCGCAAACAGGTGCATCGCGGAGCTGGGCTAAATTAGAAGAGATTCCTTAGACACGAAAACTGCAAATTCAACCATCTGAGGGGTCTAATTAAAGGGCGCCCCTGGGCTACAGGGGCGCAGGAATTGCAAATTTGACCATCCTTGTGATGTGTAAAATCTTCATACCTTCCACTTCCACCTTAGATTGTTGGAGTTCTACAACTCGGATGATCTCGCTTGATAGCTTGCCAAAACGCTGACTGAATTTCGAAGAGATTGAATGTATCTATAATCAAAAGTAACTAAATCTGAGCCTCCATATTGAAGGGAACCCCTAGGCTACAGGGGCACAGATTTGCTCTGGAAGTAATATTTCCTCTATTTCGCGCTCTTGCGAACACCGTGGCAGTTGTTGAGTTGACCACGTTACAAAGTGAAATGTTTCCAAACTTGGAATATTTTTTGCACTTTTCGCCATTTGAAAGTCCCCTCTGTCGTGAACCGTCTTTTTTAGCATCTTTCATCATAGAATGTTTTGCTTTGAGTTTCAGGCTTATATTTTGACACCTGGTACTAGCCAACTACCATTGACAATCTCGGAGATACTATTACTAACTTTTCTCCTGAAAAAGTGAAAACTACCCACCAGGCTTAAACTAACTTTTACCTGAAACTGACTACACCACTATGATCATGATGTGAAATAAGCCAATCAAAATCAATTTCAGCCAATTCTGACAAGTTTCAATTTTTAGGGTTTTGTGACGTGAAACAAGGGTACAAAAACCCTAATTTTCATTTTTTTCCAAATTTTACTAGTATCTTTTCAACACCAAACTAACTCAAAATCCATACTTTATTTGCCCAAAAACTATGTTTTGACATCATTTTAACAAGGTTTAGACTCTTTTAAGCAAAACACCTTAATGAAGCAAAAAATTTGGTTTGGGTACAACTATAAATAGACATTCTCTCCAAGAATCTTGGAGAACACACCAGAAGCCAAAATTCACTTCGAAAAGTGGCATAAGTGTCCTCAAGACTAACTGAGCTCATTGGCAACATCAAATAATCACTCTAGAATGCAATGCTAGAGAAACCAAAAATGGGGACATTAGAAATGTACCAAGAAATTGTAGACTAACATCTACTAACATCAATGATTATTTTATTCATTCAGGGTACTGCTTATACAAAATGTAGACCAAGGACCATCTAGCAAGATTGGACTACTTTTCCTCACTGCAAGAACCTTTATAAAGTGTTGACAATTGCCAAATAGAACACAACCATCAACAACTATAATCAAACCATAAACACTACCCACAAGCTAACAAATAACATTAAATAATCAGATACAACCTTGTTGGCGTAACAACTAGCACCTCTGGAGTAAGAGTTGGTACGGACAGCTATGCACACTACGCAATGAGTGCTCTTCAAATTAGGAGGGGAAGCTCCCTTCTTGTGCTTGACAAAAGTACTTGCAAAGGAAAATAAACTAAACTATATCCTGTCTTTTTGCTTCAGCTGTAGAGGTACAAGGCTTTCTCGAAAACTATATACGCTGCAGCTGAGTATTTTCTGGTTTCGCAGACTACTAACTACAACTATGCCAATTACTTAAAATCTATCCAGTTTCCTCAAGAAAACACAGCATGAGAAAATGGGGCGGGGATAACTATCAGACGATAAACGAGTATAGATTCTCAACTTGAAGGCAAAGTGGCACATCTATCAGCTCAATCTAAACAAGTTTATTGGCAACAACATCACACGATAAACTGAATACAGATTCTCAACTTGAAGGCAAGGTGGCACAACTATTAGCTCAATCCGAACATGTTTATTGTTTACAACAACACACGATAACCAAGTGTAGATTCTCTACTTGAAGGCAAGGTGGCGCAACTATCATCTCAATCTAAACAAGTTTATTGAACACAAAAACAGATTTGATCTAAGGAAAGAATTCACCATCACAATTGCATGAAACCCTATGTGGCATAACAATTCATTATAACAGCAAAAGCGCATGAATAGATACAGAATGAGCAATATTGAAGGCAAGGTAGGCACAACATATATTCCTCTCTCGTGCAAAAGTTATTTACAAATGAGCAAAAGCTCTTATTTATAGACATCAAAAGGTGTAGGGAACCCTAAAATCACCTTGAGTCAACTGCAGTCTTGCAATGCATGCAAGATTTATTGCTAAACCCTAATAAAGTAAACTATACAGTTAACTGGAAAGCTACCATCAGTTAACCGGTACATCTAACCTAAATGGACAATGTGCAAGCATGCACGTCCTTATTTAAAGCAAAGTTAATTGGACACTACCTTCAGTTAATTGGAAACCCTAACCCTAACTCCTGCGAAGATAATCCCAAGGAAGAGATAAGCATGTATGAAGTCAGAAAGTGAACTCAAGACTAAAAGTCGAGTTAACTGCTGCTCTTGATTCTATCCTCGAAATTAACTGCAGGTTCCAACTAGCAGATCACTCCACGTCATCTCGGTCTAACACTTCGACCAAGAACTCATCAATCTCTTTGTCTTCTAGCACTTTGATACTGTCCAAAGCAATAATCTGTTTCTTCAATTCTCTGTTACTTTCCTTGACTGTATGCATGCATTCTTTGACATCCTCAACTGTCTTTTTGAAACTAGCTGAAATCACTGAAAATGTGATCCAACATAGACACCACAGAATCTCCATCAAGATATCACGAACAAGCTTTTGAAACTCAATTTATACAGCCTTGAGATCAGCGTAGGTACCATCTTCACGAAGATAATGGCACGTGATTTGAGTGACTTTGGCGCTCCGTAAATGGAATGATCTCTATTCCTTCTGCAGCTTAATGCTTCTAATGCTTTTCTTGATTCTTCTCAACGTAAAAGTGTTGCATGATGAAACCACAAAGCCTGACCACGAACACTCTAGTTGCGAGAAATACACACGAACTCGTTGCACACGCAGAATTCCAATGGTCCACCCCACGTCTACGCCTGTCAAATTGTTTGAATCAACCTTCGGATGCACTTGACCTTCATTGTTAGCTGCTCTGATGAAAAAATAAATTAAGACCGATTTGGTCTTTAATTCAGTCTAGTTGAACCACCTTCTGAAAAACTTGCACGTTGACTGTGAACATGGCTATGTTCTGACAACTTTCTTTAGAAAGCAAAAATGGCCCCTAGTGAGGCTAAAAATAGCTTGTCGGAGGATAATTTTCACCAAAAATTTTGAGACATGGGTTTTGTCTAGAAAAGGATTCTAAGACAACCCACAATGTCAGAATTGCGAAAACACATCGTTTAGCTTGACATGCAAAGATTCTTCAGTCAAGAATTGTAGGGGTTTTTAGAGCTTCTTGGGGCAATTTTCTTGAGAAAATCTGGAACATGGGTTTTGTGCACAATGGAATTCTAAGCCAACCCCGATGATGCGATTTTCAAAAAGATGTGATTTTGGCCCACATGCAAAGAAATCTTCGAAAAAAAAACACAGAGCTTCAGAATGAAGACTACGGGGCAATTTTCTCGAAAAAATCTAAGACATGGGTTTTCCTGCAAATACTGAAGTATGCGAACCCAGATGGTCAGATTCTACATATTTTGCCGTTTTCTTTGACATGCGAAGAAAGTACCTAAGATGAGAAATAGAAGAAATAAGACAGAAGAAAGAAGGTTTTATTTGCTCTGCCTCTGTAGAATTCGCCTATCTCTGTTTTGGAATTCGTTGAAACCTGCACGCAAACTGAAAACAAAGTCTGGAACATTCTTCCTCTGAACAAACTGAATCCATTGCTATGAAGAACGCTGAATTCTGACACCTATAACACCTTCAAATCGCTGCTCGCTCAAGAAGAATGTATGTTTCTAAGCTTGTGATGAGGAAATAATGGACGCCTAAACTTGAATAATGAAATATTCCAAGCCAATTTTTTTCCATTTTTTGAATGCAATTACAACAACATGCACCTGTTAGGGTTAGCACTTAAAACCAAAGCGATGCAGAATTCAACTCTAACCAAGGATGCGCCAGATGATGGCGAGCATATGGTCAGAGGATCTCAATGCAATGCTGAAAGAGTAACTCTAACCAAGAATGTGCCCAAGGTGGACGAACATATGGTAAGAGGATCCCTACCAACTACTATGCTGAAGTAACTCGACGTCAAGAATGTGCCTCCCAACCCAAGATGGAATTGGAGCTACCATATGACGGAGATGCCAAGTAATTACAATGCTAATTCAAAATGTAAATAGGCGGCAAGCCAGCCTCTTCCACTTATTCAGTGGGTATTACAATGAAGCAAAGGAAGCAGAAGTAAGATTGCTGACAGTACTACTGTTCAGCTTACAATGAATTAGAGAGTGCCTGCCAATAACATAGAATAAGAAGTCTAATAGAGCTGCAATATAGTATAATGTCTCCTCAATGATCACAATGACTTTCAACCCAAACCCAACTCAAATGATAGACTTACACAAGCTGATATGACAGAACAACAACTTAATATGCATAACCAGCAACCCTAGAATCCACTAAAATGCTCACAACTCACTCAATACTTGCCAGAATGACATGAGACTTGATGCAAACGAATGCTAGGATGATGACAATGAAGACTAGACAAAGAAACAGCTGACAAATTGAAGTATTTTTTTTTCTAAACACTTGCCAGGCAAAACAGAATGGTACAGCCTCAAGAAATGTTCTACCAACAAGATAAAATTCAAGACACCTCTAAAAAATCTGCAACTTCGCATAGAGGGGTGCCCAAGGCTAGCAAATGCATGGGTAAACTACCCAGAACCAAAATAAATTCGCCCAAAGACTTATGAGTATAAACTTCAATCTGCAATACAAAATCAGCAACTCCAGATTATGATTAAAATGCAAGAAATTGAACTACAAATGCAAAACAACTTCTACAATGCAAAATCTCACTACAAATCCTCTCAACATAAGTAAACTTCTCCACTAGGTGCTATCTCTCAAGCACAAAATTGAGCCAAGGCTAGGAGGCTTTCATTCCTCGAAGCAGTCCAGCACCATTTCGGTAGCATAACAATATTCAAGACATAAGATGATAAAA
This sequence comes from Sequoia sempervirens, assembly GCA_007258455.2. Classification (NCBI taxonomy): domain Eukaryota; kingdom Viridiplantae; phylum Streptophyta; class Pinopsida; order Cupressales; family Cupressaceae; genus Sequoia; species Sequoia sempervirens. Next base: position 16,794 of record VDFB02133718.1, on the reverse strand, counting down.
TGAAGAGAGAAGGCCTTCTTTTATAGACTTAGTAGAGAATCTCTAGATGCTTTTAGAAAGTGCGCCCTTTTTCCAATTTGAATTTGACTTCATTTTCCCTCCAAGAGTGGCGTCCCTTTTTTCATGAGGCAATATTTGACCCCTTTTTATTAAATTAAAATTATCTCCTCCTCAAAAGTTGGCGTCCCCTTTCTCCAAGCAATATTTTGACTTTAGGAATATTTAAAATATTTCCTCATGAGATGACCACCCTCAAAGTCCCCCTTTAAAAACAACTTGAAGTTGTAACACTAGGCTAGGGGTTCATAAGATGAAAATAAAACATTATTAATTTAAAATAACTTCTCTCTCCAAAATGAGCACCTTAAAGCCAAAATCAATATTACCAACTGAACTGCCAGAAGAGGAAAGCTTGTTGAGCTGATGCAGACTAGACCACTGCTAAAAATAGTAAATTCGGAATGTTGCTCGGATCAAAGTGAAAGCAATACCATTGCGAAGCTTTCTGAAAACCTAGAAAGAATCCGCAATCCAAAATCCCAAACTCCAAGATGCAAATCCCTAAATCTTCAAAAGAACCCACCAAGCAACTGAAAACCCTAATTCTGCCTCTGTCTAGCCGACAGCACATCAGAGATAGGCTATCAATCACTGAAAAGTGTAGGGCTAAAAATGGGGACATTACAATCCGCCCTTCCCAAAATTGCTTGTCCTCAAGCAAAGCCACCACAACCTCAGAGAATATAGAACTGATCAATACCCCAACAAGTATGATCCCAGGGTCCCATGTCCGTCTCAGGAAGGATCCACCATGTCAATGCTGCACTACTCTGATCACATCAGTGAAAACATTTTGGCAATGCTGCACTAACCTCCTTTGTAACTCCAAAATGTTACCATCCCTGATGCTCAAATTGCAAAATCTTAAAGGACTGAGATCTATATCACGCAACGTCTCATGTCCAAAATGCCCAAAGTCAACAATATCAACCATACCACTATCTATCACAATCCTAGGCAAGAAGAAAGATAGGCTACTTAACTCAAAATCAAACTCCTCAGCATACCTCCATACGGTAACAAACGAAGCCAAGACCGCAAATGTGACATCTTCGAATCTTCTTGCAAAGAGGAAAGCAATCCTTCGCAAGAGCTCAACAATCTCATACTCGTAACTCCGGATGGAGCTACTATGCCTCATCTGAATTATACTGATACCACCATGAAGACTTGAGAAGTTTCTCACAATTCCAACCGCAAGAGTCTCAGAATGTAGAATCAAAGCTTGGGGTAGCTCGCTGTCCTGAACCAATAATGAAAGTAAACCATCAGAGTTTGCATCACAAACCTCCAAAGTGGCTAGAAAACATGCTAAAGCCATCTCCATCAGAAAACTACCACTTCTTTGATTGGGAGTGAGGAACCAACTCTCTTGAATGAGAGAAACTTCACATGTAAGGTGGCTGGTCTCCAAATCTGCTTTTGCCTTATCCAAGGATCACTCTCCAGAGCCACCAACCGTTCCTCCCTCCAATCCAAACTCAAAATTTCCCTCCAATCCATTTGTTGATGAACAAATGGGGCCATCAAGTGGTTGGTGAAGAAGAGGACAACACCCAAAGGTCTGAAAATTTGATCACTAACCCACCAAAAATTCCTCTTTCCACAAGCCATAAACTCCATCAACCCAATTTGAGAATCCCAAGCATGGATACCCAACTGAAAGTGATTTTCAACACACTGAAAAGAAACCTCAATGCATCCCCAAGTGCTAGTGAGAACCAAGTGCATTCTCATGAAACTGGTGTCCCACCTAGTGAATCCTTGAAGCTTAACCATGAGAGCTTCAACCACATTGGAGTATGAAACATAGAATGGCTTCAATTTCAGCTCCCAAAACTGACTAGTATGATCCCAAACATCACTCCACCCAAGGGATGGATGGTCAAGAGTGCTAACACCAAGTTTTGGTCCACCTTTCTCCCATTCCTCCTAAGTAGTAGGTCTGAAATCTTCACTCCTTGCTGCTGTAATGAAATTACAAGCAACTACCCAGACTTGTCTCATCAACATCTTGATGTCATAGATGTTGAAATTACCTCGCTTCAACATCTCCCACGTGGACTCTTCATCCTCAAGCCCACTTATGCATTCATTACTAATCAACAAACGTGGCACATCATCTTGGAGTGATATCAAAGCATCCAAGCACTGGAAACCATACTCAGTCTCATACTCCGTTTCATCCTCCATCTCATAGAGAGGATTATCAGAACTTTCCTCGTCACCTTCTTCAAAGAGAGGATTGTCAAAAACTTGAAAGTTATTCCTTTCATCTTGTTGCTCCAAAACAGCACATGCAACTTCTGATTTTCTTGAGAAGCTTCCTAGATCAAACTCCACTTGAAGACTATCAAGCTCTCCAATCACTTGCTTGATTTCTTCAGCTCTTTGTGTGCCCTCTTGCTACTTGAAAAGTTTGAAGTCGGCAAATTGTTCTTCAACCTCCATTAGAGCCAACTGAGTTTCTTTCAACATGTCCTTTGTTGATTCGAGCTCTAGAGTGAGCACATCAATCCTACTCTCCTTTTCTTGGAAAGCACTAAAGGTCTTCTTTGCAAGTTCAATGGCATGATCCCAATCTTCAATCAAGTGTAAGCACGCCGATTTCAATGTCTCTAAAGAGTCTTTGACATGTTGCAAATTAGGGAGAGTAACTTCATCCTTAATCCTTTTCAATCTCTCATCAAATTGAACCTTCCAGTAGAGATTTTCAACCAAGCTATGTGTGTGATCAAACATGGATAGAGCTTGCACTTCCTTGTCAATGGACACCTTGAATTGTCTCTCCCACTCATAAGAATGCGAAGATGGTGAACTGCTGATAGGTTGCAACTGAAAATCAGAACCCTGTCCCTTGTCTTTGCTGCCCTCAATGCTGCTCCAACATCCTTGTACTTTACCACCAACATGCGGATAATGCTCAATGCCATGGAGATGATCATTCTCCATGATTTCTTCAACTCTATTTTTGCAATCAGCTTCTTGAATGGAAAAATCAGACTTGTGTTTGTAAACCTCTTTAACTCTTTCCTCTTCAAGAGCCATATGATCTTCAAGCTCTTCTTCTTCATCACCATCTTCTTGGTCAAACATTATAGCAGCATCCAACTTGCTAAGTGAATCATAATCGTCCACTGTTCGGAAAGTTTCTGTAGCAACATACTCTTCTTTAGTGGCTGCAACCACTTCAAGGAGATCATTATGGAGCTTTGTTGAACACTCTTCTTCTTCAAAAACAACTTCCTCTTCAATGGCCACCTCATAGTTTACAATGCAATCTGATTTTTGATCTTCATCTGGATCAAAGGGTCCCACAAAGGTTCTTTATCATACCTTGGTGCCAACACACCCGGATCCCAAATGCCAAGGGGTTGACTGAGATGATCAACAGGAAAAGGTTTTTCATGCTTCACTGGAAGTATTGACTGAATGAATAAGTCAGATCCTAAATCTCTTAAACTGATATCTTCAAAAACATTTTCTTCCAATGGTTTGGTTTGCTGGTCAAACCCAAGTCCAACAATGTCACCACCGAAATGAAGTGAAGATTCTTCGATGCTGCTTGTTTCGAAAACTTCACCTTCATTATCTTTTATGGAACCAACATGAGAAAGTATGTCGCTGATTTCTTCATGTGGAACTTCTTGTGGAGTTGAGACAGCAACAAGAGTAAAATCTTTCATCATCACATCTTCAACATGACCATGCATGAACCCATTGGATTCATCTTCAAATCCACTAATATTTCCTTCATCTTGCTCTTCTTCAACAAACCCATCCCACACAACCATTCTGCCAACATCTTCTGTGAAGTCATTTGTCTCAAAAACTTCATTGGATGAATCCTTGTTAGGACTCAAGACTGTCGTCATGTTCTCTTCACAATACTGCTCTTCATCACTTGCTATCACATGCAAGTCAAGGGGCGTATTACAGAGCTCTTCCACACACTCTTCAACTATCACAGTTTCTTCATCGAGCTCACGATCAATATGAGGTGACATATGCACCTTGCTTGTACCATCAAAATGTGGTAGCGTAACTTTGTTGATGGCATGCTGTAAGTTCCTCTGCATTGTTGGTCTCCTCTGATTATAATATCTTCCCTGACCTTTAGTCTTTCTTTTAAGGTCCACAAAGTCATTGTAAGTCATGTCACGCTTGACTTCATCAGGAAGGGAATTATACTCAGCATGATTTTGTCTTTCATTGTCCACAAATGACATAGAGTTTTTTGGGTCAAGTTGAGAAATATTTGGAGTCAAGAAAGTGGGTTTGAATGGTCTTGAACAGATGTATGTGTTATTTGAAGTACGCTGATCCCAATTACCATTATGCTGATTTGAAGCACTATGCTCTCCTGCAGGCCTTGTATTGCTCTGAAGATTGTTTTGCAGTATTGTATTTTGACCCATCCTTCCCAACATAAGGGATATCATATCCATCATTGAGTCTAATTTCTTATCCAACCTTCTTCCTCTTTCCTCCCTGTCACTGGATAATCTCTCATTTTATGGTTGCATTTTTGTTTCCAGAGAAGATTCACAATGTGCTCTTAGGTGCTGTTTTTTTTTTCTTTTTCAGTAACTTGTTTGTCAACTGACTCTGTCTTTTTTCACAGGATGGCAGGATCTTGGCTCTGATACCACTGAAATATTCCAAACCAATTTTTTTCCATTTTTTGAATGCAATTACAACAACATGCACCCATTAGGGTTAGCACTTAAAACCAAAGCGATGCAGAATTCAACTCTAACCAAGGATGCGCCAGATGACAGCGAGCATATGGTCAGAGGATCTCAATGCAATGTTGAAAGAGTAACTCTAACCAAGAATGTGCCCAAGGTGGACGAACATATGATCAGAGGATCCCTACCAACTACTATGCTGAAGTAACTCGACGTCAAGAATGTGCCTCCCAACCCAAGATGGAATTGGAGCTACCATATGACGGAGATGCCAAGTAATTACAATGCTAATTCAAAATGTAAATAGGTGTTACAATGCAAGCCATTACAATGCAAGCCAGCCTCTTCCACTTCAAAATGTAAATAGGTGTTACAATTCAAAATGTAAATAGGTGTTACCATATGACGGAGATGCCAAGTAATTACAATGCAAGCCAGCCTCTTCCACTTATTCAGTGGGTATTACAATGAAGCAAAGGAAGCAGAAGTAAGATTGTTGACAGTACTACTGTTCAGCTTACAATGAATTAGAGAGTGCCTGCCAATAACATAGAATAAGAAGTCTAACAGAGCTGCAATATAGTATAATGTCTCCTCAATGATCACAATGACTTTCAACCCAAACCCAACTCAAATGATAGACTTACACAAGCTGATATGACAGAACAACAACTTAATATGCATAACCAGCAACCCTAGAATCCACTAAAATGCTCACAACTCACTCAATATTTGCCAGAATGACATGAGACTTGATGCAAACGAATGCTAGGATGATGGCAATGAAGACTAGACAAAGAAACAGCTGACAAATTGAAGTATTTTTTTTTCTAAACACTTGCCAGGCAAAACAGAATGGCCTCAAGAAATGTTCTACCAACAAGATAAAATCCAAGACACCTCTAAAAAATCTGCAACTTCGCATAGAGGGGCGCCCAAGGCTAGCAAATGCATGGGTAAACTACCCAGAACCAAAATAAATTTTCCCAAAGACTTATGAGTATAAACTTCAATCTGCAATACAAAATCAACAACTCCAGATTATGATTAAAATGCAAGAAACTGAACTACAAATGCAAAACAACTTCTACAATGCAAAATCTCGTTACAAATCCACTCAACATAAGCAAACTTCTCCACTAGGTGCTATCTCTCAAGCACGAAGTTGAGCCAAGGCTAGGAGGCTTTCATTCCTCGAAGCAGTCCAGCACCATTTCAGTAGCATAACAATATTCAAGACATAAGATGATAAAATGAAGAGAGAAGGCCTTCTTTTATAGACTTAGTAGAGAATCTCTAGATGCTTCTAGAAAGTGCGCCCTTTTTCCAATTTGAATTTGACTTCATTTTCCCTCCAAGAGTGGCGTCCCTTTTTTCATGAGGCAATATTTGACCCCTTTTTATTAAATTAAAATTATCTCCTCCTCAAAAGTTGGCGTCCCCTTTCTCCAAGCAATATTTTGACTTTAGGAATATTTAAAATATTTCCTCATGAGATGACCACCCTCAAAGTCCCCCTTTAAAAACAACTTGAAGTTGTAACACTAGGCCAAGGGGTCATAAGATGAAAATAAAACATTATTAATTTAAAATAACTTCTCTCCAAAATGAGCACCTTAAAGCCAAAATCAATATTACCAACTGAACTGCCAAAAGAGGAAAGCTTGTTGAGCTGATGCAGACTAGACCACTGTTAAAAATAGAATTTACTAAAAATAGTAAATTGAGAAAGTTGCTCGGATCAAAGTGAAAGCAATACCATTGCAAAGCTTTCTGAAAACCCAGAAAGAATCCGCAATCCAAAATCCCAAACTCCAAGATGCAAATCCCTGAATCTTCAAAAGAACCCACCAAGCAACTGAAAACCCTAATTCTGCCTCTGTCTAGCCGACAACACCCCAGAGATAGGCTATCAATCACTGAAAAGTGTAGGGCTAAAAATGGGGACATTACAAATAAATAGAGTTTCATCACCAAAATTCGTAGCAAATGCATTCAACCTTGAAAAATGCACTTGGCTTGTGATTGGACCTCAATTTTAGTTAACTGAAACTAAAATGAACTAAATAAAGCACCATGCTTTAGTCGCCTTATTCAGACTTTAGTTGCAAAATTCTATTTAAAGCATCACGCGAATTTTACTTTAGTTGAAAATTCCACATTAAGTTCGCCCTTTTCCTCAAGTCAAGATTCATGCTTTAAGTCTCTAGTCAAACTGAAGCGTCCCTTTTTAAGACTGAAGTTAAAGCACAATGCTAAAGCGTCCCTTTTAAGACTTCAGTTGACAATCAAAAGTAAATTCGCCATACTCAAAATTCATGCTTTAATTTAAATATGGTGTCCCTTTTCAAAACTCCAGTTGACAAAAAGTGAAGCACCAACTTCACAAAGTCTTCACAATTTCAACCAATTGTGCCATGCATGCAAACTCAAGTTGATTTTCAAGCATAAACTTCAGTTAAGTGAACATGCAAACAAGTTAACTCAACATGCAAAGTTGTTAACTGGACATGCAAACTAGTTAACTTGACATGCGAACTGAAAGAACACTCAACATGCCAAAATATGAACTGGAGATGACAACCCAGAAATCGTTCAGTCTAACTAAAGTCAGAACTCAAGTTAAGGCACACCAGTCAACTTCTTTCGAAAAATCAACTTTGACCTCTCTAAGCATTTTCCAGACTTAGTCAATTTTGATGAAAATTTGGATTTGAACGTCTTTCGAGACCTCTGTTCATCCCCTAACACTGGCTGACTGACTCCACCGATTGACTGGTTGACAAATGCATCGCAGAGCAGGACAAAAACTAATCAAAAGGTACCTTGAGACTGAATATCACAAAACTAAGATTTGAAGGGTCAAAAATCCAATCGCCTTTTCCAAAAGCTGCTCTTTTTCTCAGACTTAGTCAAATTTTCTCATCTTCATTTCGTACGAAGGGAAAAACAAATCCTTCATAACTACTAATTGACCAATTTTCAGGAATGTATCACAGGTTCACCGCGGAGCTGACCTCATTCCTCATGACAACTGCAAAGGCACATTTCTCTAGAAAACATCATCTGAGGGGTGAAAATCAAGGGCGCCTTTTTGAAAAGTTGCTCTTTTTCCCCAGACAGCCATTTTTGGAACTGACCAAAATAACATTAAAACTCTGACTGCAGGCCGCTAAGTCATCTTCTGATCTGACAGAGACAGGCAACGGAAAGCTGAATGTAACACGGACAAATTGAATATCTAAGATCATCAAAAAGAAGACATTAAAGGCTTGAAAAGCTCAGGCGCCTTTCTGAAAAAGTGCTCTTTTGCTTTTTTCCTTGATATTTTGACCAAGATTTGACCCCATGTTTGACCTCTGGCTCAGGCATTTCGGCAACTCAGATTCACCCACTAACGGATGCGTTGCGAAGCTTGAACAAATGTGAGACAAACATCTCGGGTGGCATTTAGTCAAAAACTTTTATTTGTCACCTCAAAAAGATGGGCGCCTTTCTCAAAAGCTGCTCTTTTCTCCAGTGTTAGCCAATTTTATCGTTCCTCTTAATTTGCGCTGTATCTTCCGTAACTTGCACGAAACAAGTCTGTTTCACAGGCTTGATAGCCCGTTGCGAAGCTAGCGTGATACCAAACAAATGTCTGCTGGAAGTGACAAACCCTAAAAACAGGATCTGAGTCCCTAAAAGGTAGGGAGCCTTTTTGAAAATGTGCTCCCCTCTCCACAGAAAATTTTGATGAGTTTCCTTCAGATTTTCACTTTTCTTGAATTTCTTCAGTAACAGACTAACATGAAACTGACACAAACTCCATATTTAAAAAGCCCAAAAATGACCTTCTGACATCATTTTAACAAGATTAAGACTCAATTAAGCAAAATGACTTAGTGAAGCAAAAAATTTGGTTTGGGTACAACAAACCTGTTGTGACCTTTTCACACATCATTGCATTCAAAATGGGGACCCCCTAATTTTTGCTCCATTCGGGTCTTTTGGATTTGGTTTTTGGTCTGTCTCTCTCTGTCGGTTCTTTCTATCTAATGATGTACTTGCCATTTGACCTAGGTTCAAATTTTGGCTAAGTCTGGAGGGCTTTCTGATGAATTAGGGTTTACAATCTTCAAACAATTTTGAGGTCAAGTTGAGTTGGCTAATCGAATTCTAAGCTTAGCACTGCTATTGGGATGCTTCAAGTAGGCTCCCACTAAATTTTCATTGAATTCTAACAACTTGCTATTTTTAGCAAGTGCTAATTTGGGGCCTATTTTCTTGGGATTTTCAGATTCTAACAACTGCACTGCACTTAGAACGCTATGAGCTACCTACTTGCAAAATTTGAGTTGAAACGAACAACTTACTATTTTTAGCAGTTTCAGCTTTAGAGGCCTTTTTTAGGGTTTGCATGTTGGACTTTCAAATGCATGTCTAAAGAATCTTTGTGGGTTCTTCGAGACCTTCGCAGTGATATAACATGCAAAACAAGATGATGAATTTCAACATTTCAGACTCCAGAAGCTATTTTTAGGGTTTGCATGCAAGATTTCTCAGCGCATGTCAACATATTCTTTATGGGTTTTCCGAGAGCTTCGCAATGAGGTAACATGCAAGCAAAGTTGATCACTTTACCGGGACTTGCTATTTTTAGCCAATGCTCGCATGTTGATTATTTTTCTGGGTTTTTCTGGGTTTTTTGAGATCTCTTAGGTAGTGTGACATGCAAACTCATCCGACAGCTGATTCGTCACTTTTCAGACACTTACTATTTTTAGCAGGATCATTCTAGTAGTTGCCCAACACTTCAGCATCACGAACACGACGATATGCAACAGAAACAAGGTCAAGCGAAGATCATTTGATCAACATGCAAGTCGGATTAGGGTTTCCGCTTCAAAACCTAAAATGAGGGGTCAAATGCCAAAATCTCCAAAAACCAGTGTATCCCACGGTGATCAGTATCTCTCAAGGAATCCACTGGTAAAATTTAAAGGCGATCTAAGCACTTGCTATTTATAGTAAATCACTTCTGAAACAGGGCTATAAATAGTAGGTCAGCGCGAGGCACCAATGTGAGCAAGTCAAGCAAGTGACAAGGACCCCATGGAGCGAATTTCAAATCAAATGGAGTTGCAGAGGTTCGAGAATCAAGCGCTTAATATTTTTAGCAGGTCCATGTAGAAGAATTAGGGTTTACCAAAATGTGGGGTGAAACACAAGAGTCACACAACAGTAGCATCTAGTCACAATCAACATCCTTCAGGCAAACTGCACGCAAAGTTTGAGCTCATTCTAAACAGTTACTATTTTTAGTAAGTTGCTAAAAATAGCAGGGGCATGCAAGCATCAAGCGCCCGCAGCTCAGACACAACACAAGGATCGAGGCAAGGCGAAAATCAAGCCTTTCGGAGCTAGAAATCAGCTTAAAACACGAAGAATGCGAAACTTTCTAAAAATAGAAAACTAGGGCAAGTTGAAGACACCATGAGCAATCAAAAGAACACCTCCCTAAATCTGCCTTCACAAGCTTGAAGTGATTTGAAAATTTCTAAGTCTGGAAAAATGGAAGCTTGACCTACCAAATGCACCTTGAGAAACTAAAGATGGATGAAAATTCTACTAAGGCATTGAAATTAGAAGCTCCAGGGTCAAAATGCAACTTGGGAAGAAGAGGAAGATCATGAAAGTTTCTAAGTACTTGAGATTGAAAGTACACCTTATAAAATGCGCCCTTACAAGCTTGAAGTTAGTTGAAAATTTCTAAGTGTGGTAAAATGAAAGCTCCTGCCCTCATATGCGCCTAAGCTTGAAGCTAACTTGAAAGTTGACTAAGTCTTGAAAATTGAGAGAAGAGACCCCTGTATGCACCTTGACCTTGAGGAGGGGTATGAAATTTATCTAAGGCAAATGAAAGTAGGAGCAAAGAGGGTCATATGCACCTTGACTTGGAAAGAAAGTTAAAAAAATTTCTAAGTATGAAAACTAGAAGCTTAGACCCCTATATGCGCCTCACCTTGAGAAGAGTTGGTGGTGAAATATTCTAAGTATCACAAATTGGAAGTAGTTACCCTTGAATGTGCCCTTGGGAGGAGATGGCATGGGAAATTTTTCTAAGTACTTCAAAACTTGAAGCAACTACCCTTGAATGCACCTTGTTAATTGGGAGGTGATGAAAATATTCTAAGTGTTGTAAATTGAAAGTAGGGACCCCTATATGCGCCCTAGGTAGATTGGATACCATGAGGAAATAATCTAAATATTGGAAATTGGAAGCGCACCCCATGAAATGCGCCCACCTCAAGGAGCTGATTGAAAATTCTTCTGAGTATCACAAAATGAAAGTAGAGGGGGTCATATGCGCCCAAGCTTGGAGGAAGAGTTAGAAAAATCTCTAAGTACTTGAAATTGGAAGCTTAAGGTGCCAAATACACCCAACCTTGTGGAGAGGAGTAGAAGTGTTTCTTAGGCGTTGAAACTTGGACCCTCAAATGCACCTAACCTTGAAGGGAGATGCTTGAAGAATATTCTAAGTATGAAAAATGAAAGCACACCCTCTAAAATGCGCCTTAACTTAAAGGAGTTAGAAATTTCTCTAACGCATCAAAACTGAAAGTTCACTACTCTATATGCACTCAAGCTAGTGGACGGGGTGAAGATTTAGCTAAGTGCTTGCAATTGGAAGTTGATACCCCTAAATGTGCCTAGGTCAAGAATTGAATGATGAAATTTTTCCTAAGTCATGCAAACTAAAAGTAGGACCTAGTAAATGCGCCCAAGTTGAAGGAGAAGTCTAAGGCATGGAGAATGGAGGTATGGGTTGTCAAATGCGCCTTGACCCAAGAAGAGGTGTTGGAGATGTTTCTAAGTGTCATAAATTGGAAGGAGGACCCATAAAATGCGCCTAAGTCAAGGAAGTGGAAGCGAGATTATCTAAGGAAGTGAAACTTGATGTTCACTATGTTGAATACACCCTTGCAAGATTGGAAGCCTTGAAAGTTTCTAAGTATTGTAAAATGAAAGTTTACCCCCCAAAATGCGCCAAACATTGTAAGGAGATGAAAAGTACTTGAAATTGAAAGTGCACACCTAGAAATGCGCCCAAGACAAGTACAAGGTAAAAAAAAGGTTTAAGTGTTGGAAAATGAAACAAGGGGTCAAATGTGCCTGAGTTGAGGGGATTAATTGGAAAAAATGCCTAAGGCATGAAAAGTTAGAGTATACAGTGTTAAATGCGCCTAGGTTGATGCGTGAATGTTGGAATTTTGGAAATGAAAGCTTGACTTAGCAAATGCGCCAAGGCTGGAGAAGTAAACAAAAACATTAATAAAAATTATTTTCAAGGGTGGAAAATGTTAAATGAACCCCTTCGTATAGACACTCAAAGTTTTAAAGCTAAGAAACATTTTCCAAAGGGGAATTGATGAAATATGTGTGAAGTACGCCTGCATATGAGATGAGTAAGATTCCTAAGGTGTTTAAAACGAAATTTCTAAGATGAAACCACGCCCTTGTCGAGAATGGAAACATTGGGGATAATTTTAATGAATTTCCCGAAAATGTTGAGTCAACTGAGAGTTACATGTAGTCAAGGAGGGAAATTTCAAATTTTGAATGAGGAAGGAATCTCCAACAATAGTAAATTCTTATGGCAACTCTATGATGAATGATCATAACTTTTGTGACAACTTGCCAATCATCTCTCCCGAATTGGAAATCTTCTAAGTAGTGGGGGAGTGAATTAATGGCAACTACTAAACTGGGTGTCCCCTCTCAATTATATAAACTCTGAAGTTATTCATTTTTCTTCACAAGCTGCAGAGGTGAAATTGTGAGAGTGCTGAAGTGTTGAAGCTAAAAGTGAGTACTAGGTGAGTGAGAAGTTTCTAAGCTAAGTGAAATATTTTTTCTAAGTGTTGGAGAAGTTCTGAGGCAAGTGAGTTAAGTGAAGTTTTTTTCTAAGTGTTGAAGGTGATATTTCTGAAAGAAGCTGAAGTTTGGAATTTGAGTTTCAAAGTCAGAAATCTCGAGGTTTAGAGTTGGTAGTTTAGTGTTGAAGATTTCCATTTTCAAAGCTAATTCCATATGCCAACCATCTCGTGGTAATTTTATTTTCTAAGTTAGAATTGTAATGCTTGAATTTTGTTTTGCAGATGGCTGAAGTTCGAAGAGATGTTAGAACGAGTAAAGTTGCAGGCAAGGCTGGAAATACTAAAGCAAGCAAAGAGAAGGCCTCCAGGAAGGCAAGTTTGGAGTTTGAGTTTCAAAGTCAGAAATCTCGAGGTTTGGAGTTGGTAGTTTAGTGTTGAAGATTTTCATTTTCAAACCTAATTCCATATGCCAACCATCTCGTGGTAATTTTATTTTCTAAGTTAGAATTGTAATGCTTGAATTTTGTTTTGCAGATGGCTAAAGTTCAAAGAGAAGATGTCAGAATGAGCAAAGCTGCAGGCAAGGCTGGAAATACTGAAGCAGGCAAAGAGAAGGCCTCCAGGTAGGCAATCATCAAGCAACTGAAGAAGTCATTCCTTCCTGAATCGAAGTTCGTGTCAAAGCTGGGAGGTTTGGTTGATACCAACCTTGGTTCAATCAACCTCGAGGCATTCAAAAGGAGAATATACGGGCAAGGTGGTCATCCTCCATCAGTGACATCGCACAACATCGTGAGAAGTGGATTGTATGCCGCTGTTCGTTTTCCACCAGCAATTCGATGTCCTGAGTTAATAATGGAGTGTGCCAATTATTATAGGCCATGCCACTGAACGATTGTTTCTTCAGAAAGCAAGTTGCTGTCTAACTTCACACCTGAAGCTATTGGAGAGGTGTTCGAGATTCCAGCTATGCAGAGAATGTTGTACAAGTCAAAAGAAAGGGTTGATAAAATGTATGCCTCATCTTTCGATAGGTGTGCAAAGAGAATTAACACATAATGGATGAGAAAGCCAAAGCCTCCTAGTGCCAAGTTGCCAAAGCAGATTATCTCAGACGAGCTAAAACAGGAGTACTGTGATTTAATCATGATGCTCAGCCGGGTGAATAGCAGACCACAGGCATACGCTTTTGAGCCTTGGATGTTCTTCTACATCAGCATAGTGGAGGGAAAAGAGTATGTAGATTGGGAAAGAATGATCAGCGACAATATAAATGAGCAATTCAGAAGCTTGAGGAGAAAGAAGACATTTTATATGAGCTCGTATGTGTTATCACGGAATCTAGCAGCGCTCGTTCCACGGATAACCCCCCTACGAAACTTGTCCGTTTCCTAGGATTCGTGAAGTTCAAGTACGCATAACGGAGTGATTTTCAAGCCACCTCGAAATGCGTTCCCAAGTCTCGAATAGATCAATTCGAGCATTCCCCATAATTAGCGCCTCGCAAAGACCTTGACAGGATCTTGCCTTTCTGTTACAGTACTTTTGCAAATTACGAAAATGCAATATGCTGAAAAAAGTCGCTCCTGGTGAAATTCCAAGAATTTGACAAATCTTGGAAATGCAAAGGCGCCTAATTTGGCCTTGCATGGGTGAAATTTCTCAAAATGTGAATTCTTTAAAGATTTTGGTGCCATTACATTTTCTTTACGACCTACACTTTCCTTGCCTACGTAGTTTTCTTCACGTTTTGTGATTTTAGTCAATCGTGCCGCACCCATTTTCTAAATTTGGCTTGGGATTCAGGTTTTAATTTTCCTTTCAATTAAATGATCGTTCATATTTTATATTTTATTCCTTTTCTCTCCTCACCTTTGTCCGTTTGCCTCCATGTCACTTAGTCGCGTTTGGAAGTTTCCGCATTCATCTCTTGACAAGCTTTCAGGTTTACCCTGGTAGACTTTCCTTTGGCCGATCTTTCATTTGTATATATGTCCATTATTGTATCTGGTGCGGTTTCTTATTCGCGTCTTTCGGCTGTGATAGTTTTTGTTCTTTCCATTCACGTCCTCCCTTCTTCATTCGCGTTTTTCTTCTCCTTCATACGCGATGGAACCCTCATTCATTGTTTTGAATGCGTCTTTCTCCTCTGTGCGTGTTCATTTCGATGCTCATTCCTTCTTTTCATTTCTATTTTCTTACCCTACACATTCGCGTTTCTTTCTTACCATACGCGTTTCTTTCAACCTTTCTCCTCTGTGCGCGTTGTCCCTTGAGAACTTCTATCTACCCGCCATGTTCGTGTTGAGATATCTTTGTCAGAAGTTCTTCATTCGTTTTGGTAAACATTGAAAAGATTCGCCATTGTTGAAAAAGAATTCCTTTGACCTTTGAATGAAAATGTAATGGGATGGAGATGATTTCGAAAGCTTTCAAAGTTAACCAAACATTGCCTTTGCTAAAGCTCAAGCGCCTTCGCCATTCCTCATTGCATTTACATCTTCAAAAATTGCCAAAATTGCAAAAGCGCTAATTTTCAGCGCTATGACATTTCAAAGTTAACAAAAATTGCCTAACACTGGAAAGTGTAAGGGCGCTAAAATTTAGCGCCCTTACACCAAAAGCAATTTTTCTCAGAATGTAAGGGCGCTGAATTTTAGCGCCCTTACACTTTTTTTTAGGCTTTTCCCAGACCTTTCCAAATGAACTTCATTTTTGACCAGTGCATTCCTGAGCCTCACTTTTCCGCATTCGTGCATCGTTTTGCGTGCCTCGCCATCCGCTCCATGCTTTTCCACCCTCGTGCTCATTTCACGCTTTCCCATGTTTCCTAACAATTGGTGTTTGTTCTGGCTAGACGGATTGCCGTCTACTCTCAGAGATCGTCAAATCGAGAATACTCAGTGTTCCAGTTTCTTTTGATGACTGCTACGAAGCCTCCTTCTTCGAAAGCAAAAAGCAAGATGAAGTACAAATATCAAGGCGTCTATCCGCCAACTATGGTGCTTTCGAAAGTTGAAGAAATAAAGGATACAGAAGTTGGCCATCAAGACTTGGTTGACTTCGCAAAGTTGACAGAGACGAAGCCTCTCCCTGATTCAATGAGAGCAATCGTACACAGCAATCTCCACTTGGTGGCGATGTTCCCCACAGCTGGGCACAATACTGAGTTTGTTCTTCAAATTGCGTCTCATTACATCCGAGAAAGCAGAAGTGTGATCGACTCTTCCGGGTAAAAGATTCTGAGACTTGACCCCGATTTCTTTGACACTGTCTTCAAGGTTCCTCACATGGACAAATATATTGACATTTCTATATCAAAAGCACAGGAGATCTTTGATGCTGATCCCAATAAAGCCAAACAGTTGATAAATACTCAATGGCTCAAAAAAAAGTTGATAAATACTCAATGGCTCAAAAAGCCTAGATCGTCTGTTTCTAGATGGCCGAAAGGACTCTTGAGAAGCGACTTCAAAGATGACGTTAAGGATATGATCACGTTTCTGAGCAGAGTGAAGGGTTTGCCGGAATCATCCACCTTTCACAATTGGATGTATGAGTACATCAGGATCATAAGGAGGCAGAAGGTGCATATTGACTGGGGTAAACAAATTAGTGATGAGATGCACGAGCAGTTGATCAACGCTCCTTCTACATTGAAGTTCTACATGACTTCTTACTTGGTGTACGCAGCAGCTGTGATGAGACAATTCCCAGGTCTATCTACAATGGGGAATCGAATGATGGTGCCTGTGTACAGATATTTCTATCAGTTGGAGCTAAAGAAGAGCTTTCATCATTTCAGACGGGTCACTGATGCTTTCTTTGCGCCTTTACTCTTCAACTTTGATCCAGCCTTGGAAAGAAGAAGAGTGTCTGATGAGGCTTATAAGGTGGTAAGTAAAGTTGGATGTATTTTTCTCCAATTCGCGTTTACTTACTTGAGTGAGTTATTACACGGTTGTCTACATGCTACCACGTTATCGCCGGACAGTGGGTTCTCATCAAACATGCGGTGTTGTTCTTCGGTCTTGGAAAACGAAGAAGCAACCACAAGTGTGGGTTCAAGTTCCCATTGACCATCGGCCGATATACTATCCAAACTGCACAAAAAGCTAAGTCTGTTTATGCTGAAATGCAGATCATGACCATGAAAACCTACAAGTATAGGTTTGATTTCGACT
>VDFB02133717.1:0-66778 GCA_007258455.2 Sequoia sempervirens | reverse complement strand
GACCTGTTTTGAGGAGGTGCAACTCTTGGATGAAGAGACATTTGAAGGTGTATAAATAAAGGTATTTTGGAGGACAATTAATCACAATTCAATTGCGATATTATTCCAACTAAGAGCAGATTTATTGGTGCATGAAGAGCAGAAAGAAAGATTTATTGCAGAAATTATCTATTAAATATATGAGCAGATTTATGACACGAGCAGATTTATGACACTCATTTATTTTATTGTCTAGTGAACCCATGAAGGAACATCATTGAAGATTCATGTGAAAATATTGCAGATCTGTGAGCAATAGCATACTTTGAAGATCATATTGTAGATCTGAGTGGAGGATTGAGAGCACAGATTCAAGGCAGATTTGTGTGAATAAGTGGACAAATTTTTGAAGACCTTGAAGGGATCTGGGATAGATCCAACAACACTATAATCACTTTGTATTTCGAAGGTTGGTCCCTTCAAATTTGCAAGATCTAGAGGTTGGAACCTTCTGTTGAAGAGATTGGAGTCTCTTGTTGAGGTGGTGCTTAGTGGAGGGGATTGGTGTCTCTTGTGGGTTGGCGCCTGCAAAGTTGTAAGAAGTTTCCTATAAAAGCAATATTTTGCCATGGTTTTCTCTCGCAAGTGTTTCTATGTTAAATTGTGTGCATCTTGTGTTCTCTATTGTTAGATCTTGGTTGTGTGGATACTTTGATTATTGCTTTATGATTTCCAAAGTTATAAATTGAAAATTTGGTTTTGCTGATTTAGACCCCTTAGTATAAGCTTGTGTGTATTTTCTTCACACACCTAATCACAAGAGGATTTGCCTCCACCTTGCAAAGAGTACAAGTCAAATATCCTTATTTCTGTAATCAACAAGAGGGTTACGCTCCATTAATTCTATTAGACATATTTTGCTGTTAAGTGTTTTTTGTGTATTAATATTGCTTCTATGTAGATGAATTTGAAAGTAGGTGAAAGAGAAATGACATGGGGAAATCGTCAACTCTTGATTATTCTCATCTAGCATATATTTTTTGCGAAGAGAAGTCTTCTCTAAGAGTTAAGCATATGAAACAACCCAAATGATGCCTTTCATAGTTAGGAATGTTTAAAACTCAGTTTGGAACCTTACTTAGAAGATGATTTGCCCTATTTATGAAACAACCCAAATGATGCCTTGTAAAGTTAGGAATGTTTAAGAGTCAGTTTGGAACCTTACTTAGAAGAGGATTTGCCCTTCTTGGTTTGATGTTTGTCCTAAGTTGCAGAGGAAAGCATCTTCGTCAATTCTACTGGACTTGTGGTTTTGTTGGTGGTATTTTGTGTATCAATTTTGCTTCTATTTAGATGAACGTATAAGTAGATAGATAGAGAAATGATAAAGTGAAATCTCAATCCTTTGGTTGTTCTCCTCCACCATGTAACACCAATGAAGTAAAACATTCTCAAATGGTTTAACATCTTTAAGCAACCAAAGTGATGCTAACTGAAAATACATTTTAGAATCTCAATTTACTAAAAATCACTCAAAAGCCCTCATTTGATAAATTCAAGACACAAAAACATCTGCCATCATTGCAACTTTCATTTTTCCATTGTTCAAATTTGTTAGGCCTTTTTTAGTGGTGAAGGATTGCAAATGCATAAAGTGTGTTTGCTAAGTGCTATGGAAGACAACTAGATTGCGCCAAGGAGATTTATCAATCAAAGGTAAGTTTATTGTGAGTTTTAAAAAGGGTATTTCCAATATTTTCCAAGCTTGCTAGTGTTTTTTAGAAACATTTCAATTGATTTTAAGTCATTCATTTTTATTACTTTTAAATGTATTGTGGCATTGTATGTTGTTTGTTTTGGTTTACTTTTCTAAACTAACATATCATAGGGTTACACTTTCATTTTTCTTTAAGTTTTCCTTCTAATAATAATTTTTGTAGAACCATTGTTGTTAGTTATAGTTCAATAGGCCTAGGAATAGAAAGCTTGTTCATTTTTGACTGAACATCACCTCTTTGGCTATATATTACAATATTGAGCAAGTCCTTGGCAATGGGAGTTTTCTTTTGTATTGTAGTTAGTTCCATAACAAGTATAGGAGCTCCTATAGTCAAGTGAAAGCTCACATATGTGATTTAGTTGTCTAGTCAATCAAAGTTTGTCTAGGCCCTCAGCAGACCTTTCACATCACCACCCCGGCCACATGGGACCCCTGTCCGGCTAGTTTTTAGGTCGTCTCCTCAACCCGCTTATGAGGTTGTCTCATTGAGGAGTCGTGTCATTGGCTGAGAGCACCGAGCTTGTAAAGTCAAGAATCCATGTTTGGAATCAAGTAGACGCCATGGATACTCAGAGCTCTAGGTGAAGATCAACGGTGAATTCATGTTTTCATTCCGACACTCCTATTTTTATTTTTTCGATTTTTCATTTTCGGCATTTTTGGGCCAAACAAGGTTCCCTATTTTTTAGGGTTTTGCTTTTTCTATTTTTAGAAAGTTTCTATTTTTAGAAAGTTTCTATATTTGGAAAGGTCTCGAATTCCAAAAATGCACTCAGAAGTTCGAAAAACTCGATAGAACTCTCAGAAAATCAAAGAGAAAATTGAAAAATTATTGAAAAATCTGGAAAAATCAGTCAAAAAGCATGAAAAATCAGACCCAAAAACATCAAAATTCTGGAAAATCAGTCCAAAATCGATCAGATCTGAAGCA
Source organism: Sequoia sempervirens (assembly GCA_007258455.2). NCBI lineage: Eukaryota > Viridiplantae > Streptophyta > Pinopsida > Cupressales > Cupressaceae > Sequoia > Sequoia sempervirens. The sequence continues at coordinate 64,088 of VDFB02133717.1, read as the reverse complement.
AAATCACAGAAAAATCAACTCAAAAAAGATGAAATTCATGAGAAATCTGGTTAAGTCTGGAAAAATTCGCCAAGAGGAAGATGTCTAAAGCTTTGGAAATCCGCCAGCCATGAAGGAAGGAGTGTCAAACACTAAGGAAAGTCCGCCATGCTCAAGGATGTCAAGTGCAAAGAACTCATGAAGTCCGCCTTGCATGTCCTAGCCTCCTCCAAAGTCCGCCATGCTCAAGGGAGAAGTGCAAAGACCATCCAAAGTCCGCCCTCACATGTCTAGACTTCTTTGAAGTCCGCCCTAGAAAAGAGGGACGTCCAAGATGCTTGTCCAAAAAGGTTTGGAAGTCCGCCCCACTTGTCCAAGATGCTAAGAAAGTCCGCCTTGACTTGAAAGGAAGTGGCAAGAGGTCAAAGAAGTCCGCCATACACTTGCCAATAGGTTGGAAAGTCCGCCTAGGCACATGGGAGAAGAAGAAAAATCAAAATTTTTGCTAAGTATTGGTGCCTAGCAAGGAAAATTTCGAAAATTTGCTAAGTGTGAGGGCCTAAAAAGGTGGAAAATCGATTTTTGGCTAAATATTATGACATTTCCAAGGGATAAAATGTTAAGCAAAGTGCCAAAAGACTTGGAAGTCTGCCATGCTCAAAGAGATGATGTCCAAGACCATCCAAAGTCCGCCTTCACCTTGTCCAGGTGCTTGGAAAGTCCGCCATGGTCTATGAAAGGGAAAATTTATATTTTTTGCTAAGTGTTTGGTGCCTAGTCAAGAGAAATTCGAAAATTTGCCTAAGTATAGAGGCCAAAGGATGGAAAAATTAAGATTTTTGGCTAAGTGTTATGGCATTTTCAAGAGGCAAAGTGCTAAATTTGAAAGGAAAGTGCTAAAGGAAGTGCGCCATGGTATGAGAAAAGTGGAAAAGACTTGAGGAAGTCCGCTTGGGATGTGGCAAAGAAGAAAATGAAGTGTGCCTAGCATGAAAATGGAAGAGAAATGAAATTGCCCAAGTATGGGTGTCTGGAGAAAATGTTAAGAAATTGACAACTATGGCCAGAGAAAAATGCACGAGGCAAAGAGAAAGGAGAGATCGCCCTTGGCCAGAAGAGATGGAAATTTGTCGACCATCACAAAATTGCGCCTAACAAAGATGTCCAGCCAAGGATTTTGCCTAGAAAAATTCATTTGAGCGAGAAAAAAAATGACTTTAAGGTACAGTGTGTCAGCAATTAAAATTTCGCCTCGGCAAAGAAAAATAAGGATCCGGCATAACATTTATTGACGAAATGGCTAAAATTTTGGCTTGGCTAGACGAAATTGGGAATAAAATCGGAAAATAAATTTCTAGCCAAAGGAAACGAAGAGAGAATCGAAATAGCCATGGGTCCAAAATCATCCAAGTTAAATTAAATAAAATATTTTAATATTTTAATAATTTATTTCTACCACGAAATTTAAAATACCGACAAAGGCCAGTTTGCTTTAAATGTTTCGCTAAGAAGATAAATTGACGCCAGCGCAGATAAATCCAATGGTAAAATCAAAATTAAAATTCCACAAATAATCAAACTTGGTAGCCTAATTTATAATTTAAATACTTAATGCTTTTCAAAATTCAAAATCAAAGATAAACATTAAGCCAAAAATCGAATTTTTGAAGATCACTGAGATTTGCCTGGATAAACTCGAGACTGATTCTTTTCGAAAAATAAAGGAAACTTGCCTGTTTGAACAAGTAAAAACAAATCGAGATCGAGAGAAGAATAGGCAGTTGCTAAAATAAATTAAGCTCTTCAGCATTATAATGAGTTTCAGCAACTCATTTTTTCACACAGCTGAAGAGAAATTTAATATCTCTCGGAATTCTCAGGCAGTTGATTGTTCAGTAGGCAAGATCGAATTTTTCAGAGGGAGAAGTAATGTTATGTTGAGGAAGAATTTTCGCGGGAAAGGAAAAGATTTATTTCGAAGTCGCAAGCCATTAATCGTTTTTGAGTAAATTATCGTATTTTAACTGATTTGGCAGTCAATGCCTTTCATTGAGGTTTGATGTTCAGTCAAATAAATTTGCCATTCTTCTTCCGTCTTTTCATATTGGCAAAAGTTCTGGCCAAAATCTTAACTTCATCCATTTACTTTCAGCTTGCTTTTTTGCAGCAATTTAATTATTTAACTGGCTGAAAGTAAATTTTCGAATCCAAGGCATGAGATTTAATTACTTGAAAAAGTCTTTGTATTAATGTTAATCTTTTGGATTGCAGGTTGACGACCACAGCAGGCGAAATCAAAGAAGCTGAAAATGAAGTTTGCCAGCAAAGGTGCTCAGCGGGAGACCAAAGTCATTTCAAAATGGAAGAATGTCATAGACACCGATCTCGGACATGTCGCCTTTGATGAGTTTAAGAAAAGAATGTACGGGCAGACACCGTACAATTTATAGCCGACTTGGAGTAGTCGTAAACAGATTTTTCAGTAAACGGATTCCCACCCCTGCCATGGATTGTGCGTAATTTGATATGGAATGTGCCATCGACTATGATGCCTTTAAGAGTGCATCGTCGCACCTGATGGCAGAATTTTGGCACACTTGAGCGAAGTGGTAATTCAAGAAACCTTCGGCATCCCAGAACATTCACGGACGGTCTATAAGACCAAGGAAGAAGCCAAGAGGTTATATGACAACAAATCCAATTTGTGCGCCACAACAGTTAACAAGGTGTGGATGGACAAGCCTAAGCCATCAATAAAGAAGATGCCCAAGAGACCCCGCCGGATAGATTTTAAAGAAGATTTTGGAGACATCATCTTGATGCTGAACAGAGTAGCCGGCAACCCGCAAGGTGCCTTTTTCGAGAGCTGGATGTACTATTTCATAGACGAGATCACTTATGGTGTCAAAATGTTCAACTGGTCACGGATGATTAGTGACAACCTCCACGAGCAATTGATCAACCTCGAAGAGACTAAGTCTTTTCACATGAGCTCATATATTGTATACCTGTTGGCCAGATCATACAAGTATCCAGGACTAATTTGCAAGGGCAAAGTTGGCGTCGGAGAAAACGAGCTCAGACCTTACGACTGCTACCCACAGCTCCAGTTGAAGGAGAAGTCTCACTTCAGAAGGGTGCATGATGCCTTCCTAATGCATATTACCAGAAAGCTTCAAGGAGGAGTGCATCAGAGGCTGAGTCATGAGGCGAAAAGTCTAATCAGTAAATACGGATCTTGGTTCATCCAACCTTTAAATCACATACATCAGATCCGATTTTAATCAGTCCCTATAAATTGTCGACGATCCGACAACCTGATGATTTTATTTCCAGGTCCTGCCAGCTTAGGAGGAATATCGTGGACATCCAGAGGCCAAACCAAGAAGGCATCTCACATTCCCATTTTCATCGGAATATGTTGGAGTACTGCCCATCAAGACAGTACCGAGAGGCAAGGTTGAGATCCAAAGGGTATCCATTTACAGCTCATAAGCGTCCAGGTCACCACCCACATCATAACATATTCTAGATGTAGAGGGGAGAAGGTATGCTACTGCAGTGAATCGAAGACTTCGCCACGCCCGGCGAATACGGGTTAGAGGAGACTATGGCCCGCACGCCTCGACTTCAAGGAGGATGGCCTGAGTTTTGCCGGGTGCCAACCAGCTATAAGATGATGGGAATTATATCCACTGAGAGTCACCTCTTCCTCCCTGCAGGAAATGGTCGCAGAGCTCATAACGCAGATTTCTGGCAACTTTGATGAGACCGACTAAATACTCTCATTGGTGGGTTGGATCACTATGTCCGGAGATGAGATGTGAAGAATAACTTACATATGATCTATCGAAACAGTCGTAATCAGATTCTTCTAATGCTTATGTATCCCATCGTAGATTTGGTTGATTGAGAGAAGAGGAAGGAATAGTCCGGCACAGAGCTCGCCTAAAGGCTTCCAAGGGAGAACCATCTCGTTCAGCAGCATCTCGAAACATTGACGAGCTGGTGGCTACCATAGATGAGTCCTTGGTAGAGATACTTGTACCTCCTGCAGTTCAGGAAGAGAACGATGAACCTATTCAGTTGGATGATGAAGAGCCTTCGTCACCTACGGGCACAGAAATCTTAGGTTCAAACAATGAGATAGAAGTCCGGAATAATGACTTCGAGGAGGGAATGATTTCCGCTCTCAGGGAGGTTGTGGATGTTCCAAATGAAGAAGAGGTTCAGGTAGAAGATGGAATTGAGCAGCCGACCATTCCAGATTGGCTGATAGAGAGAATGAAGATTCAGGTACCTGTAGAAGCTCAAGAAGAGGAGGATGATACTGCCGATTTCTTGGCAAGGTTGGAGCAAGTTGCAATCAAGAAGCCTGCCAAGAAATTCTCTACCATTTAGAGGAACGAGACAGGTAGCCGTTCCGTACACATTGCAGTACCCATAGTGGACAAGCCACAAGACGAGATTACTCCTCAAGAGTATGCCATAACTACTGTGGATCTTGGCCCAACCTCAAAAGGTCAAGAGGTGGAGGAATTAGATAATTCCGTCTCGACCATCAAAGCGAGATTGGAAAAGGAAGTGGCTAAGAAGAAAGAGTATAAGAAGGAGGTTGAACGCCTTAAGGAGTACATACAACATTTGACCTAGCCACTTGATCAGGGTAATGCGGTAGCTCCTCTTCTCCTCAATTCATCACAGGAGGTGACCAAGGATGTCGAGCACGGAATGGTAACGGCCAAGGAAGGTCAGGACTGGATGGCGAGTGAAGGCATGGAAGCGGCATTGTTCATGGAGAAACTGGCACTTGCTTATGGGCAAACCTCATATTTTCTTTCTAGACTTATTGATATGGCGGAAACATGGGAATGTATTCCGGATATGCAGGAGAGGATTATTCCATGCCTTAGGCTATTGAAGGGCACTCTAAGGGAGGAGTTGGTCGACAGAAAGGTGATTGCTGCAGGAGCAGCATATGATTTCAATCGCTGGTTTTGGGCAGTAACTATACGTAGGGAAGTTTTGGAGAAGGAAAAAGTGGATGGACTTAGAATTGAGGAGTAGGTAAAGGAAATTCGAGAGAAAATTCATATGACAGCTGCAGAAGTGTTTGATCAAGAGATCGTCCAAGAAAAGGATATGCAGCTGGAGGAGCTGAAATGAAAGGTTCAAGAGGTTTTCTTCTCGACTACTGGACCGCTTCTAAGACAGGATTTTGCGAGAGTAGCAAGTCTTTTAGCCATCCGGAATAATTTTAGGAAGCAGGAAGCAAATTGGGAAAATGCCTTTGCCAAATGTGCAGAGAACTTGGATGAACTTGAATTCCGGATCGGCATGCTGCCACCTGTCATGATGGAGGAGGTCATTGCAGTAGTGTCCAGGTTCGTCGAACACAATGCTGCTCAGAAGGATAAGGACGCCTCTCCTAGATAATAGCTGCAACTGCCTCTCTACTGATAGTTTACTGATTGATGACTTATGTTATTTTGGGCAGCCCTAATTAGGGTTGGGTTGTAATAATCTTGGCCATTGATATTGTTTTAATCTCGGCCCTTCATTTCATTTTTGAAACTCTATATAAACTGATGATCTCTCACTTTCATTTGTGTGGAGACAGTATATGAGATTGTTGCATTGAGACTATTTCGAATAATAAAAGCTCTTATGCATGATTTGCTTTGAATAACTTTTATTGTCAAATAGTAAGCGAGGTTGCATATCTTCTTCCACCATAGATTAAAGTTAGAATTAGATTACATAGAATTTGCTTTCGAAAGTTGGTTAAGTGAATGAGAGATTGATAGTACTGATTCAATGGTGAAGTCATGCTCATACTTTCTTCGAATGGATGATTTGCATTCGATGCATAAAGTTAGCCTGAGCTTGTAATCGTGGAAGCTTAACTTCAGCCTCATTCAAAGTTTGAAAATTATTATCACACCCCTAGAAGATTGCACCCACTTTGCGTATGTTGTCCTGCAGGAGGTGAAACAAAGTATGGTTATTTCCCTTCACCGAATCTTATTGTCTCTTGAATTCTTAGGCATAGAATAGATTCTCTGAACCCTTATCCTTTTGCCATTTTTTTTGAGATCCAATTGAAGTCCTAATTGAGAAGCCGTTAATGATAAACTCGCCTAAGTCCCAAACTTGTGAAAATTCCTTCATGCATAAGTCCCCTTGTTTATTACTAGCAAATCACAACGCCCATTGAGCTTATCCACACATCGAGACCCGACAAAAGAAATCTTGGAATCGCCATATGATCTCGCAATCTTAGCATACGCGGTGGTTTTTCAAGAGAGGATAGAGGCCTCGACATTTTATTCAAGTGTTCCTGTGGATGATAAACGATACTGTCAATGTACAACAAAAAAGGAGTTGCCAAAGGAGCAAATTGTCTCACATATCAAAGAGTAAGAAGAAACTAACATTGCAAGTTAGCAAAATTAAGATCTCATCCTTTATCCAAGAAAGGATCATGCAAGCCACCTATAGGGCCATGACCAATAGTGATTGCCTTGCATCCTTTATTTGTGATTTCATCTTCCCCAAAAGATGACCACTCCTCTCTTTCTTGCAAAAGAGGGTCATTGGGTAAGGCGTTTCAACATGTGACGGGAGAAATTGTAGATGAGAACATTGCGTATTGCATTTATGCTAGTGGGGTTCCTTTCAACCTAGTGAGATCACCATATTGGTAGGAAATGGCAATGACAATTAGTCTAACACCCTCAGGTTACATAGCTCCCAGGTATGAGAAGGTGGGCACCATCTTGTTGGCAAAATAAGAACATTGAGGCCTCACTACAATCAATTAGAAATTCTTAGGTTGAAATTGTTATGTCCCTAATTGGACAACCTTAGAAAATAAATGATTATGCAAGTTGTAATGATGGTTAAATGTCAAATGTGAATATCAAATCCTAGGTGATCCATGATTATACAATGTTGGAAACCCTTGTAATCTCAAGCATTTACTCCCAAACCATAATTTAAACCCTCAAAAACCGTCAATGGATCAATTTACATCAAGATGTTGGCTGATTTGTGAATGCGAACAACAATTGGAAATCTTAAAACAGAAGTATTCTTTTTATTTTTATTTTTTTCAAACTCTACAAATTGTACTTTCCAAACTGTAGGAATTTTGGTATTTTCCTATGTATATTTTATTTATGATAGCTCATACAATTTCCAAAAAATGTTCAGAATTTATATTTGATAAGCAAAGAACAAATATTCTTTACCCTCAAATTCCCTAATTATCTAATTATCTAATTATCCAATTATCGATTAATGTTGCTGATCCCTTTAAAATATTTACAAAATATCGACTAATAAATATTAGATCAGCAAGGAATAAATGCCTTTCTAAACCCATCAGCCTTTATTCCAAACAAATATATTTTAACAGCAATGACGAGTATTTAGTAACCCTTTAAAATGGCCTAGGATCATAGTTCCAAACATTAAAAAGGCTGCGATCCAAATATAATTTGGTACAGCAGCTTGGAGAGTATCATCTAGGGCTGCACTTAGGTTTATTCAGCCGCTTTTCAAACGTAACACAGCAGTTTGGAGGCTGCTGTTTGAACAATAAAATTCTTTTATAATATCTATTGTTAAAAACAACTACTCAATTTTATACCTTGCACAATGACTGCTAAAGAAAGTAATTGAACAACTGGTAATAATAATTGAAAATAACAGCATAAACAATACGAGAATCCTGCACAGATGATTGATAAAAATAATTGAAAACCAAACAACATAAGTATGAAGATTCAAATTCTTGAAAATGCCAATAAAAATCTACATTTGCTTATAAGTCCAAATTGTTCTGCATTTGAAGTACCAATACGATACTTGACTAGAGTCACCTCAAAGGATACGAGGGTTTCGTCCCTAATCCAAGATTGAATCCAAAAGTTCCACACCAAGGTTTTTCATTCTTGAATGCAAACTTGAATTTGAAATTTGAAAATGATGAAGATGAAAAATGAGTCTTGATCTCTTTTCTATAGGCATTTTGCCTTGGGCACTCTTATTATTATTATTTTTTTGTTGTTGCTTTTTTCTCTTTAAGTATTTAAAAATACTTTAAAATTACATCTAAGGGTTCCTTTTTAAATTATATTTAAATAGAATGTTAAAAGCTCTTTTAAAGTAATATTTAAGTAGCTTTTTCAAAAATGAAGTGATTGAGCCCTATATATATATATATTTGAAAAGGGGACATGACATAAACAGGACTGCCCATTGTTTTTGATGGATGGTAAAATTGTAAAAACAATCCTTTAATTAAGGTCATTGTTCTGTGCCCTATGGGAGCAATGTTTTTGAAGGCAATTGATTGTAAGGGGCAAGTGAAGGATGCAAACTTCATCACTAAGATTTGTTTGGAAGTGGTAGAGGTGTTAGGTGTTGAAAATGTTGTCCAAGTCATAATATATAATACTAAAAATTGTAGAGAGTTGTGGGCTTATTGGTCGAGGCAAAGGGCCCTTATGTTAGGCCTTCTTGTCATCCTTATCAAATATCTATTGATTGCAGCTAGGATTGGAATGTGGCGGACATCTCTTTATGGACTTGTGGGTATAGATTCTAGAATGTGCTACGTACAATCATATTGATGATATTTAAGCATTGAGAAAGTTCAAATAACTACTAGAAGCATCCTCAACGCAAAGATGAAACAATTAACCAGGTAGTGCCTTTTAAACAAGTTGTGTGGACTTACTATGATTGTTCCTAAAAAATGTTTTAAGTAAATATTTGATCTATAAAATACCTGAAAGAATTGGAAAGGAGATGAGAATCATGTGAGGTTTATATCATTATGACAATAGGATCTCAAAGACTATTTGTAGCATAAATTTATGGTTCACAAATGGGAGATACTACTCAAACAAAACAGAACTGAAACATATGGTTCAAGGAATAAATGAAAATTTAATTGAACCTACATATGGTTAGAAAGCCTTTTTAGTAGATATAAACAAGCTTCTAGGCTTTTCTCAGCAAAGTTGAAGATAGTAAATACCAAGAGCGTTGGAATGAGTTTATTTCAAGGGTGTCAATCTTTCATGATAGAAAAAGACATCGTGTAAAATAGATCCAGGAAAAGATGAAAATTCTCTATTTTTTCTTAAAATGCTATGCAAGCTCTTCTTTCTGCATTCTATGCATGTATAATTTGCAGTCTTTTTTTTTTTTAATATATGGATTGCTTGTTAGTATATTTTGCTTTATTTGTAGTAAATGGTTATTTTTTATTTCTCTTGTTTTCTCAACTAATACCAAGGATTGGTATTGAGTAGGTACGGTTTTTGCATATGGGCAAACAAGCAGTGGGAAGACCTACACCATGCAAGGATCCCCAGAGGATCCTGGCATTATCCGCCTTGCTGTGTACAATGTTTTTAAAAATATTGAGTCGGTAAACAATGCTGTAACCTAGTTATATACACAGTTTTTTGTCTTTGAGATATTAATGTAGGTGATTAAGAATTCTATATACAAAATTAAAAACATATTTATACACCAACTTTGGCAGATATCTGATCGGGAGTTTTTGATTCGAGTTTCATACATGGAGATTTACAATGAAGAGATCAATGATCTACTTGCTCATGAAAACCAAAAACTCCAAGTTCATGAAAACTTAGAGGTAAGCTTCACTATTATTTCGGTGTGCCTACTATGAGACATCTAGCTTCAGATTATTATTGACATTGTGGACTTGAATTTTAAGTGCTCACAAAGGGGTGTCTTCAGCGTGGTATATTTGTCGCAGGTTTAAGAGAGGAAATTGTAAATAGCCCAGATCAAGTATTTGAACTTGTTGAGCTAGGAGAAGGTATGATATCTATGATGCTTGCTTTTTTCTCAAGGCAATGCTTGTTGAAACCTTGATTTCTTTGTATGTGAAAATAAATCTTAGTTGTTCTCACTATTAGCTCATATAAAATGAGTAATTAATGTTGCTATGAACTCTGCTTTCTAATTGTAGTACATAGACATGTTGGGGAGACAAACATGAATGCTAGAAGTAGCAGGTCTCATTCAATTTTCAGGATGGTGAGTATGGAGTATGTTGCTACTCTTTATCTTTTCTGGGCAGATTGAGTGCTTCTTCTTTACTTAATGCTTTGGTTTTGTGTGCCATTCAGCTCAGTTTGATTCTAATTTTGTGGGATTGAACTTAAAGGTCATAGAAAGCAGAGTCAAGGATGCAGAGAGAAATGGGAGTTCATACGATAAGGATGCTGTCAGAGTTTCTGTTTTGGTGAGCAAGTTGTTGATTGTTTATCATCTTAACCTTCCTTTATTTGGCATGAAAAAATGTAGAATAGGGTTGTGCTATGATTAAGCCTCTTTAATAAAAAAGAGTATCGTTGTCTTGTAGAATTTGGTAGATTTAGCTGGTTCTGAGCGAGTTGCTAAGACTGGAGCAGGTGGAGTCCGTCTCAAAGAAGGAACCCACATTAATAAAAGTTTGATGAGTCTTGGTACTGTAATCAATAAGCTTAGTGAAGGTGGTGGAAAACAAAGGTATGACAATTGGTAATTATAGTTGTGATTGTTAATTCTACTAATTCTTTAAGCCGTGGGTGGTTTTATCTTTGGCAAGTTTGAGTTCATTAACTCATTAGAGTTTTTTTCCTGGGAGTAGAGGACATGTTCCCTATCGTGACAGTAAGCTGACTCGCATCCTACAACCAGCTTTAGGTGGGAATGCCAAGACTGCTATAATCTGTACTATTGCGCCTGAAGAGGTAAAACAATCAGTGAACATATTTTTGGGAATAAGAATATTTGTTCTTATTCTGATGTTTAAGCTTTTGTTTTCTGTAGATCCATACAGATGAAACACGTGGAACCCTTCAATTTGCAAGCAGAGCTAAACGAGTCACAAATTGTGCAAAAGTCAACGAGGTGTTTCTTGGATCTGTACCATTCTAGTTTTTTTAATGTGTGATGTCGTGTATATAGTGGTTTCATTTTTTTGGTGAAGAAATTTTTGCAAAATAAGTAACTTATGTGTCTAATGGGCTTTCTATAATAGATCTTTATAACAATAAATGCAATTAGCTTATCACTTCCCTTGAAATATAATTTCCTATCAACAAAGTAAAATAAGGAACTTCAAAATTACAATAGGAGAATACATGGTAGAATTGTAGTTGCTAATTATCTTGGTCTTTTTTAACTTTTTGCCTGGTCCATGTTATAAGCCAACATTACCTATGAATTATAGGTCAACATTTGAGCATCTCAAGTAGCTTGAAGTGTTTAGTCTTTGGTTCTAAAAAGCTGCAGTCATTTGGGACATATATAACCTACTTTTGTGTTATGACTTGTTCTAGTGTAAATCTAGGACACATTATTTTCATTGCAGAGTTTTGTCTTGAATCATATGAAAGCAACTCTCTAGAATGCCCATAGCATTAATTACAAGATCAATCTTACCAAATCTCCATTGTCAGGGTATTTTTTGTTTGGCTATAATTTTGATGGTATTTGACAAGCACATTTCTTAATTGTTATATGAAAAAATGTAAATTTTGTTGATTATTTTTTGATATTTTAAGCAAAAATTTGCCAACTCTTCTTTTATAAATCATTGGCATTAGGCAAATAATTGGTCTTATGATTATATGCATACGTCACTAACGAATATCTCAACTTCATCCCTTAGAACATACCCATCGTTGAGTTTAGACTCTCCATGCTAAGTAGAACACTGTACACTCATCAATGGAACTACTTCTACTATCTTATTCTATTCATTTCTTTCAAACTTGGTGTAATATTAATAATTGCAGATATGGGATCAAATCTAATGACTGACAATCGTAAATTATAATTTGTAAGTGATAAATAGTAATAAAATTAGAATCAGTTGTATCTTATGTCAATGTGTCAAAATTGAATGTGCTACGTTTTGAAGTTCAAGGATCCAAGCTTTCATAGTCTTGTAAGCCTATGATAGACACATAAACAAACTATAATAAATGCATCCTCAACTCAAGAGTTAAATGGCTAGTGTGCAAATTTTTGTTTGTAAGGGGTCCAAGAGTGATATAATTTCATTAGTGTTACAGTTAACAAATTAGAGAAAAAAATATATCCCTATTGAATCAATTTTGCTTGTTGTTGGTGATTGTATGTTTCCTTCGTTAAAAGAATAAGTTGTTGGCTGTATTCATGCTGGTTTCTCCTCATTTGCGTTTGTAGGGAAATAAAATTAGTGTGCATTTCATTTTTTTTTCAAGTGATGAGTGTTAATGCATGCTTTTGGGGTTTCTTTTTCTTCTTGTTTTAGCCCTTTCTTTTAATTTTACCCTTATAGAGCTTGTGCATAAGGGTATGGATAGAGGTTTTCTTTGAGATGGGGTGTTGGTTGAGAGTACTTGCACATGGTGCCCTTTCTAGGTGATAGCTTGTTGATAGGGATGAAGCCCTTGATTTTGTAGTATTGAAGAGGATGGGAGGAAATGATTTCGAGTTGCCTTGCTTATGTTTCTTTGGGTTATGTGGAAGTGTGTAGCTTATTCTTGGGAACACTTATCTAGGCAGTTTTGTTGGTCTTGGAGTTGTAGGTACATCTACTTGGGTTAGAGATATGGTAGACATACAATACCAAGAAAAACATCAATAGTGGGCCTTGTGTAACTTTACATTTGAATTCACTTATACAACCTAGATTTGGTGTACATCTCAAAAAGATATCTCAAGCTCACTAATTTCTTTGTTGTACATCTTCAAAAATATTTGCAAAGTCATTATTTTGTTCTACAATTTTAGTTAAACTAAGACATTGGAATTTGAGAGTTTACCCAGAATTATGACATGGAAGATTAAATATTGGGACATTATTGTAGAAGATTCATCAAGGAAATTGTAATATGTTGTTTTTCAAGATACACTCTCATGAAGTTAAACCTTTTTGTAATTGATACAATGGCTTTGCTTTGACTTGGAGTAGTAGCTATCGTTCCTATATAAGCCAATGTTGAATTTTTGTAATTTGCAACTATCATAGATATCTAAATGGAAGCATTCTCATTCAACAAATTAATACATATAATTGAATTGCCCATAGTGTATGCAAGGGTTGTAGTTAAATACTATATCTATATGAGTCTTCTTTGCCCAATTGTCATGGGGGAGATAGTAGACCGAACCTTGATTATAAAGGGAATGTTAGCACCATAGATTGAAAACTCGTAGAGTACTTGGTGAGGTGTTGAGTACTCAAGGATTTTTTGGGGTTTATTTCTTCCAATGTAAACTTGTGAGTCTTTTTGCTTTGCTTGTGTTCTAATGCTTGATTGCATGGAATAAATGTTGTTGCTGATGTATTTAAAGGTAGTCACACAAATTTATAAGTTAGGTCATCACATACTTGTTATTCATGTGATTGCAAGGTATTCACCACTGAAACATTCATAGATCACATGCCTTGATGATCTTTGTAACCAACAACTACTTGTTGTGTGATTTCTTTCCTCATGCCTCTTGAGTTAGGTCACATCATTTCATTTGCATTTGCATTATCAACATTACTTACCCTATCTTATAATTCCATCACTTCTTTGAATTTAAACTCTATTTTTTATTAAATTTATTTCTTTAGAAATGTAAGTATTTTTTTACTCGTTGAGTTTTGCTAAGTGGCAAGTTTTTTGGTTTTTTGAGTCCAGTATATGAACTATGTTCAACATAGTACATAGAAAATGCCTTTAATTCTATCTAAAGAACTTTACTAATGATTCACATACTCACTTGTGTATCTATTTGTTTGTGAATTTTTGATGTGTTTATCTTAGGGACATGAAGAACTACATATTGGAACAAATTGCACAAACTAAGATTGACGAATTCACAACTAACATATGTAACTTGTATTAGGTTTGGTGTCAACATATATGATTTTCAAAATGTTAATGCAATAGTGGGTTACAAATTCACAAAAAAATATGAATTTTTTTTCCATATTATTTATGGTAACCCTTCCAACTATATTGGCCTATAGTTATTAGTAACATTGTCTTTGTTTATTTTAGGTTATGTTCCCTTTGTTGTAGCTTGATGCATTTGCATATTATTCTATTTAAAGCCGTTTTCCTTTCGGAACCTATTGTGAATAACATTTATTGAGAAATAGAAGTAAGTTTTTGGGTGGAACGTGGCTTTCTTTTGTTGTTTTCGTTCATGTGCTTTTCATTTTCCAAAACAAGAAATAAATATTAAACTAAAGATGGACTTAATTTCAATCATATTCCACAATAGTATGCTTTACATACCATTGATTGAATTATAATTATTTGTTACACTAGCTTTTTGAGATGGGGATTGCAAAGGAAGGAGGAATGAATTTTTGGGACAGCTTTTTTTGGAAGGCCATTGTTAGGGGATGACTATTAAAAGGTAGGAAAAAATTAAAAAAATATAGAAATTGCAAATATTCATATGACTACTTTGATAAGACATTCATCATATACATTATAGAACCTTAATACATAATGTTAGAGTTGAATTGAGGTTTCACAGGAGAGGTGACAACCAAATTAACAATGTTAATTGTTTTCATTGTCAATGTGCATATATATTATGTAAATTACAACAAAATGCCCAAAGTTTGGAAATTTAAATTACAAAATGACAAAAACATAGAAAAATTTCGACCCTAATTAACATTTTCTAACATTGCATTAAAATTTAAGTTTGAGTCTAAGTCATTGCCACTATGAAGGGGTTGCCTCATCTAATGGAACCCCAACTAAGCCCTCTTGTACCTCCTGATCAAGTTTTGTGGTATCTTCGAGATCAACATGCCAATTAGTGGCTAGAATTTGATGATAATCATGAGTTTGTTGATGTTGATGTTGTAAGACATTATGCACAACGACCAACTTCTTTGCTTATGGAAAGGTAAGGCTATCCCTGTTGATTGACTTGTTGAAGTTGTATGTGGACCAATTCCTTTCTATAGTAGAGGAACTATTAGCTTGTGGAAGGAGGCAAGTGGCAAGCATTCTCAACTCTGGTGCATCCTTGCCATGTTGTGATGTCCCCTTCTAGCTAGATACTTTAGTCTAGCTGTGGTTTAGCCTATTATTGGACCCTCGTAGGCTATTACAGATGGATAGGGGGTCAGTTTGGACACAGGAGGTTTGGGTTGTTCAGTGTTTTTGGCTTTCTCAGAGTTCAGTGGTTGGTTTGAGCTTAGAGAGTTTGATTTAGGCTTCATTTGAGTGATTCTTGCTATTTTTAGCATGTCTTTTCAGGCACTTGGGAAATAATTTCTTGGACTCCAGTTTCAGACGGTTTGGCCAGATTCTCAATATTGAGAGAGTTATGATTATTTCAGTGAATTCCAACATGTTTAATGATTAATGATTAAATATAAAGTTAAATTGACTTTATATTTAAATCACTTAAGTGATGGGTTTATAACACATCGAATGGGGCCAATTGAGTATTTTATTTTGGAGGAGAATTATTAAAAGCTTTCCCTAAGTTTAATTCAATTAAATGTTAATGATTTTATTTAATGTTATTTCATTAAAAAAATCGCAGCCTTGAAGAGGAATTTCGATTAGGGTTTTGGAGGCATATATTTGCTTGAGAAATGAAGAATGAGGTATCCATTGTTATTGCTATCATTTTGAAAACAGGTTTTTGTGCTCTGAGAAGGGTTTCAGCCATTGCCATTGAAGAACGTAGTTTCTTCTGTGAGTCTCCATTTGAACTGGTGAAATATACAGCGAATTTGGTGTCCAGAGAGTTTCATACAGAGACTCTGATTTGTGCTTCAGCAATTGTGAGGAAGATTCAGAAATTTATAGGGGTTTCATTGCAGATCAGAATATTCAAAGATTAATTATTTGCTTATTAAAGTTTGTACCTGCTGCTATAGTACGGCTGTGAACAGTAACGCGTGAACAGTGACGCGTGAATAGTGACGCATGGACAATAACGCGTGAATAGTGATGCATGAATAGTGACACGTGAACAGCAACGCATGAACAGTAACTCTACAGTGTTTGAGCCTATTGGTGTATTTTTCGCAAGTTGAAAGGATGCTTTTTATTTCAGATTTGAATGACCGATTACATACAGCAAATACTTTAGTTGACAGCATTTTGTATTGAGTTTGTGAAGGGTTTTGAGAGTGGAGAACAAAGAATTTGCTGCAAATCGATTTCATTATCAGAATTTCATGTATTCAAGCTTTGGACCATCGGGTATGCTAAGCTAAAGAAATTAAGCATTGTATACCTTCTTATTTATGAATACAATCATTTGCAGCTCTATATCATTTTAAGTTTGTTTCAGACTATTGTATTTTCTTGCATAGTATATTTCTTGCCTGGCATTTTGTTGAAACAAACAAACAATATCATATATTGTTGAAAATACAAAGGAAAAAGCATAAACCCTCAAAACACAAAATTGCAAAACAAGCAAAAACAATCAATCCCACGCAATCGAGAGAAGAGAGTTCTTACACATGTCATGTCCATCAAGCTAATGTAGCTCTATTTGTCCTTTCCTCTAGTTTGTTGAATGTTGGATCATTGCAATTGACAAAGACTAGCTGCTACGTTCGAAGTAAAGTAGACTTGTCATTAGTACACGTCTTTCAAAGGGCCTTGATGAGACTTTCTTTCATCATTAGATGAAGGCACTCTTGTAAGCCTTATTGCATGACATTTGAGATTTTAAACAAAGGTTCCCATATGAAGAATGGTGTTCATATTGTTCCACTGTCGCATCTCAATGGGTATAATATGCTCCTTGTAAATTCCAAATTAGGATCTTTGCTATAAAAGGCTTGCTTCATTTGTCCAAGCATCTTGTCAAATGTCTTGTAAATCTCTCCAAGGCTAGGAGAGTCTATATCAACATATCCTATGACTTGCATAATAGGTGAGAGGAAGGAGCAAACATATTTGCATACAACAATTAAAATTTTAAAAAAGATTAAGATTCAAATGACAAAGAGTGAATAATATTACAAAGAATGAAAATGATTTACATGTCAGAACATACAAAATTTACTAATAAAATCAACATTTTTTTCCCTTATTATAGGCCCACCAATCATTGTCAAGGATCTTTTGTCTCACATTTTTCCTTCAAATGTGTTTGCATCTAGCCATCAATCCCACCGTGGATTAACCATCATTAACCTTAGAGGCTCCTGCACCTCAAGCATCATCCTTAAAAAATTAAAGTGGTTGGCATATCTAGTATCCATGCGCTTGAGGAATTCTTTATTTGAAAAAGCCAAGTAGGCATATCCTTGATGCTACCATCACAACTCATGAACTAATTCACTCAATGGATAGGTGCAACTATGCTGGAATGGCCCTTAAACTGGACATATCTAAGGCCTATGACAAGGTGATTTGGAATTTTGTCCCTAAAGTTCTTGCTAAGTTTGGTTTCAATCAATTAGTGCTCAATCTTATTATGGAATGTGTTACTACTGTTAAGTACTCTGTTTTGGGTAATGGTTCTCCTTTTGGGTTTTTTCATGCTGGGAGAGGTATCAGATAGGGAGACCCCCTGTCTCCCATTTGTTTATAATGGCGGCGGATGTGCTAAGTAGGAACTTCTCTAATATGCTGAAGAAGGGGTACATAAAAGGAATCAAGGCTGCTTCCACCCTTGGGCTGATTGTGATTCAACAATTTGTGGATGATATTTTTCTATTTGGGAAAGCCTCGGTGATGGAAGCCAGGAAATGGATAAATCGTCTCAACAATTATGCTGCTTGTTATGGACAATGCATGAACTACAATAAAAGCATGATTTACTTCTTTAGCAACACTCCTAACCTGCAAAATAGGGTGACTACTGTTTTGGGCTGTTAGAGTGGTTCTCTCCCCTTGGTTTATCTTGGGTTACCCCTGACTATCAAAGATTTTACTCCTGAATTTTGGAATTCTATCCTTGAAAGGATTCAAAGGAAGCTTGCTGGGTGGAAAGGCTCTTTACTCAGCCATGCTGGTAAGCTTCAACTTCTTTCTGTTGTTCTTCGAGGTATCCCTATCTATTTCCTATCCATTTTTAAGATACCTAGATATATTGCTGACAAATTTGAGAAAATCCAAAGGTCTTTCCTCTGGTCGGGCACTGAGGAAAAAAAGAAGCTCGCTTTGGTTAAATGGGATAAGGTTTGTCAACAGAAAAGTTGTGGTGGTCTTGGGATAAGAACCATTTCTAATTCTAATAAAGCTCTTATGGCCAAAGTGGGTTGGGATCATCTGAGGGATAGGAAGGATTGGTGTGAGATAATGAATGCCAAATACTTTTTGAACCGACCGTTGATTGACTGCCTTTCGGAGGCCCACCCTCTGCGGTCCTTGGTTTGGAAGGGTATCTGCAATCTTTAGGACCTTATGAGGAATGGGATCAAATGGAAGATAGGTAATGGTAATAAAATCAGATTCTGGGAGGATTCTTGGTTACTTGACTCTCCGCTGGAATCTTCTGAGTTTAGGTTTCTTAAGGGTTGGGGTCAACAAGTGTTTGGTATATATATTAGTGATTATCTGTTTGGACTCTTGAGAGCTAGGAAATGGAATGACATTAGCCTTTGCTGTCGTTTATCCCCTAATTTGTGTCTTCTTGCCAAGACGCTGCAGGAGTTACTCTCTCTCACTAGGATACCCCCTTCTCACCATGGGGATGAATTCTTCTGGATCCATGATAACCAGGGTGATCTTACTGCTAAATCTGCTTACAATCAGCTGACTAATCAGGGTGTGGTCAATAATCTATGGAAAAAGGTTTGGAATAGATACATGATATCGAAAGTTAACTTCTTCTAGTGGATTGTATGTCATAACAGGATTCTTACTCAGGATAATCTAAGGAAAAGGGGATTTTAGATCCCCAACAGATGCCTTTTGTGTAAATACAACGAAGAATCTTTTGATCATCTGCTGTTACATTGCCCCTTTGTTGCTGAGGTGTGGGAGTTGGCTTGTGGAAGGTTGGGGATACAGTGGATTATGTGTAAGGACATCACATCTTTTATTTTGAGTTGGTCTGGACCCTTTACCCATCCTTGAACTATTGAAATATGGAACCAAGTTCCTCCCATTATATGCTGGTGCTTACAGAAAAAGAGGAACAATAGGATCTTTAGGAACACTAAGATGAACCCGAAAGAGGTGTTTGGTATAGGATCTCGGCTCATTGTGGAAAATATCTCTCTTCAAAGGGAAAACCCCAGTTAAAGGTCCTACTGAGATGGAAATAAGCATAGCTAAAGCTTGGCATCAGAACTTGGATGCCAATTCTTATGACAACTCCAAAATTCTTGCTAGGAGAGCCACTATTTGGAAACCCCTTGACAGGGGCCGTTTTAAACTGAACTTTGATGGGACTGCTAAGGGCAACCTGGGCAGAGCAAGTATAGTAGGTATGATCAGGGATCACAGAGGAAAGTTGGTGGCTGGTTATGCTGGGGGATTGGTCTTCATTCTTCTATGATAGTGGAAGCTAGAGCACTGTTAAAGGGCTTACAGATCGCTGTTTCCTTGGGGATAGAGAACCTGCACATTGATGGTGACTCTAAGTCCATTATTGATGTTATTAATTTTGATAGATTGCTGGGATGGAACACTAAGGATATTCTTCTTGACTTTAGATTCCTTGTGTCTAAATTAAAATTGAAGGTGGCCAGTCATATTTACAGAGAGGGGAATCAAGTGGCTGACGCCTTAGCCAATTTCGGCTCTCATTGGAAATTGTCCAAATACTGGAGTGATTTAAGTTTACTTTTGCCTAATATTCAAAGTATTATAGTGAAGGAACAAAGCCCTTACTTGACCCATAATGAAAACACAACATGTGCTTAGTTGGGTTTTTGGAGGGTCCACATGCTTATTTGCTGGGCTATGTGGTCTTATTGTTTTGATGAGATGGATGATTAGCTGAATCGATGAGATGGATAACAAGTGGATTTTTTCAAATTATTGAATGGAGCCCGTTTGGAAAAAAAGAAATCATGTTTTGCTACGACAAGTACTTGATGATTAATTCTAAGCTGGACCATACTTGTCGTAATCTCATTAAGGGGATTTACTTAAGATCACGGATTTTCAAATTCTTTGTTTTCGATTTTGATGTGACTTGTAATTATGAGACTAAGCTCCTTTTTGGCTTTTCTTTATCCACTATTTTGGTTTCGCGCCTTATAGCTGCTATCTATGGTATAACTAAAGTTGACCAACCCTTAAATGCTATCAATTTAGAGATTTCTAAGGATGGCCCCGCGGCTATCCTGCCTAGATTTCAGTATTTATGTTACGTGGAAGGCAATCCTTCCTTGCCGATCATGTCCTTTTTGCTTAGCCGTTTGTGTGAGGAAATCCTCATTAATGCCTCCACTAAGATTGTTTCAGGGAAATTATTTACTCATGTGTGTGACCTGCCCTTAGGCTTGATTCCCAAAGATTGCCGTTTATGGCTTAAATAATTTATTGTGTGGGTGATTTTTCACCTTGCAATTATCTCTAACATTTTGTTTTTTCAGGGTTCCTGGTTATACTGTGCTCAGTGTGGAATCATGGGGGGTGATACGGTGCAGACGGAGCCGGATAATTGCAATGAATTTCACAAGGATCCGTTGGTTTGGCACATTTGTGTTGAAGGTGGCATTGCTCCTCTAATGGAGAGACTTGTGGGCCATGACCCTAATCTGTCGACCCAGTTCGTTAACTCTTGGAAGAATCGACATGTGTCTCTGGGAGGCATCTCTTCTACGGTGGATGAGGAAGTGTTTGTGTAGGCGACGGGTCTCCAGTGCTTTGGCATGAAGCTTCCTAAACATTCAAAGACCCAGGACAATGTTAGTATGGACAAATTATTTGTGGGAGATGAGAAGCCGGTGCGCAACCAATCTGGGTTTGAACGAGAGGCCCTTCCTCACCAGAGAAACTGTGTGTGTCTGGCAACAAACATGAAATATGTCATGTTGGAAGGAAGGTACAAGACCTATTACTTCTACCATTTTCCCTTGTTAAATCACCTTAGGCACACAAAATGTGGAGTCTCAAGTGCTTTAAACTTCTAATGAACTCACTCCCTTGCCGCCCACTGTGGTCTTATCCTAAGACCTTATCACTTCATCCGCTTTTATGCCCTTTGAAACCCATTTGGCCACCACCTGAGGGAAATTGAGCCCCATCACATCAATCTCATCTCCTACCAATCTAAAGGCCTCGGTTGGAAGAAAGAGTTACCCGGCCCTTGCTGGGATTCTCAAACCCAAACCCGCTCAAAAATATGGCATTTAGGAGTTCTAAACTAGCAGGATCATGAAGCTTGTGTGGACTCCTTAAGTCTACTCCCCTAAGACTTCCAAAGAAGTTCGCATCAAAAGAAAGGTAAGGGAGGAGAAGGAGCTCAATAGCGTGGAAATGTTGTGTGCAAGGACTCGCTAAGGATACGCAAGGTTGCGAGACTGTGGGTTAGTTGTGATGCCATCATTCGGTGCTCTAGCAGGTTGGCAAAGAACAGGAAAAAAGTGTAGGTTAGGGATTTGGACACTGAAGAGGAGTTATCAGACAACAAAGATAGCAGAGTTGAAGAGGTGTTGGAAGGCGAGGAAGGTGAGAAAGCCAGAGGTCCCTCATCCATTTCTGACAAGGGTAAAGCCTTTTTAAGGAGGTTTCGCCACCGTTTGAATCATTTTGATATTGAGGAATGACCCACTACACTCACGGTGGTGGGGAGGGAGCCTAATAGCCGTAAAGAAAGAATGACAAAATGATGTAATTAATGGTTTGACTCCGTTTACCTGGCCAAATTGGTTCACCGTGGTCACTAGAACCTCGCTTCATTCTCATGAAGGGATCAGGATGGGAGATGGAAGATCAAGACCACTGTGAGTGGATTCCATGATGATTTGCCCAATCACAAAGAATTGGGAGAATGCGAGCCAGTCTCAAGGTCAAGTTTGTCGTTGTCTAGTATTGTTAGTCCGGTCTGCTTGGTTTGTTTTTGTTTTGATGTTTTTTGATCGGACCTATTGGCCTTGTGGCTCTTGTGAAGGGTAACACCTCGAAATGCTACTCATTTTATCAAAACAAGAGTTTCGGAGAGGGGAGACTTCAAGTTTCTCAGACGGGAGACCAAGGGCCCAAAGTTCATGGCGGCGCTTTGTTAAAGTTGTGCCATATACAAATAGGTACCTTAAAAATAGTTATAAAAAGATGTATAAAATTGCAATGCTGAATTTCTACAAATGAAGTCTTCAAAATTGAATACTAGTTAAAAGTTATTATTAATTAACAATTTAAAATAACTTTGACGCTTGAACAAAAACAATGGTCGAATCTAAATTTTATATCTAAGATTTCATATCACAGATTACAATGAGTACAATCATGAATCCTGTCAAAATAACAAAATGGAGGGAAGTGAGGCCTCTAATCATCCCCAAACTCCTCATCACTAGAATTGCTGGGAGTGGACACATGGTCAAGCTCCGCCAAATTAATGCCAACCAGCCCTGCCTGTGTAACTGTAGCTTCCTCATCAATTTGTGCTAGCTCCTGTGGCTCTACATCCCATTGTTTTGTTGGACTCTCTTTGTGCACAAGTGTCTTGCGGTCAATGAGATGCAAAGCACTGTGTACAACCACAAGCTTCTTTGCTCTCCTAGAGTTAAGTCTGTTCCTCTTAAGAGAGTGGATGAAGCTATAAGTAGACTAGATCCTCTCAATAGTTGAAGAACTAGAAACTTGAGAAAGCAATCGAATGGCTAGAGTGGTAGTCAAAGAAATCGGTCCATGGGAATTCTACCACAAAATTTGGTTCTCCTGTGCCATAATTCCCATATCCATCTTGGCCACCTTAGAATAACCCCTAAGAGTGGCAAATTTTGTCCACTTAGTACGAATGATGCCAGCCTCTACGGGATCATACATCTTTTCAACGGCCCTAAAGAACCCTGCCTTCACCTCAACATCATGTAAGGGTGTAACTCTACCAGGCGTTTGCTTGTACCACTTAGGGTTCAATGCATAGGCAACCATGTGCAAGGGAGTGTTGAGCTTCTCCCACTATGATGAATGATTGGCTGAATGTGCTCATTGTAGAATGCTAATGTGGGCTCCTTTTCTCTCACGACAACCCTCATTTGGTCAAGCACACTATCAATGCACTAATACACCTCTCCAAGGTTAGGTGCATTGGAATCCCCATATCTAATCACTTGGAAGACTGGAGTAGTTATGGAGACTATATTTTGCATCACCCCAAAAACATCACTCTTCACTACATCATTCACTCTCTCCCCCTGCTCTATCTTGGACTTGAGCCACTGATTCCATTATGTTGTCATAACCATTAGCTGCAATGCTTCTTGCAACTCAAGGATTCTCTCCAAGAGAATGAAATAGGATGCGTATCTAGTCTCGATAGATTTCAAGAACTCCTTCTTAGAGAAGCTCCTGAAGAGCGCATGTGAGGTGTGGTGGTTGTAGATAAACATCTGCACATCTCTAGCATTATTGACTACTGCTTTGATCCAATCAATCTTTCCCATGTCCTTGATTGCATTATTCATGGCATGCACACAACAAGGAGTCCACCAAATGTGTCTATAATTTGTCTCAATCAATTTCCTTGCAACTTTGCACACATGGGCAACATCTATTACTACTTGGACCACATTTTGTGGCCCAACTTCCTCAATAGCATCCTCGAGGATCTGAAACTGAAATTCAACATCTTTGTGATGTCCTAAACAATCAGTTTCCTCAAGAAAATATGGGCCCTTTGTACATGTAACCATGATATTGATGAGTGGATGATGCCTAATGTTCGTCCACCCATCCATGACTATACAACATCCATTTTGCACCCAAGATTCTTTCATTTTCTCCATTAACACATTTATCTTGGAATAGTTCTTATCCAAGATTGTGGTCCTCAATTTTGTCTCCCTTGGTGGCACATATGCTGGTCCTCCCCTTGCTACCATCAACATCATCTCCTTATAATAAGGAGATTGAGCCAATGGAATGGAATGCCATTGGCAAAGAATAATTTTCCAGTGACATCATCTATATCATTCTTCAACTGCATATTGAATAATTCAACTATTGGGTTACCACGACTAGCATGACTTGTCAACTTGCATTTCCTCATAGCCTCTTTTGCATGGGCCCTTGAAGAAGAACTTGGCACTTGCCTCTACAAAGTAGAAGTAGAATTATGTGGTTGAATTTGCAGCCTATGAGACATAGTAGATACAGGTGTAGTTGCATTGTCTTCACTGACAACCCATAGCTTATATATCTCATCTCTGTATTTTAAGTTTGCTGTTGTTCCCAAAAACTTACATGCTTCCATGCCTTTTCCTCGGATATGAAGGAGGTGGACATTAACTCTGGTAATGTTGCCAAAAAATTCAAGGCCGCAAAAGTGGCACTTCCACAACCTTGTGCTTGTAGATGCCCTTGGCTTGCTAAGTAATTTTGTTGCAAATTGTTTCAAACGAGACTTACGACCAAAAGGACCCTTAGCATACTTTGCCAATAATGTGGAGGGGCAGTTAATACTTTTAGTTGCACTCGACATGGAATTAGTGGTTTGGATTTGAATGTCATGGCCACCCCTCTCAATCTTAGCGCCAGGCTCAGGTGCATAGTCGGATTCAGTACTTTCATTGTGAACCTCAACCTCATTACTTAAATGTTTGTATGAGTGCATATTGTTTAAATATTTTTAGGTAGTTAGTTTTTGAGCAAGGCTAATTTAATGCATGTAACAGTATCGTTGTATAATGAAATTCAGAAACAATAAATCCAGCTAAATGTAGAGTTTAAGCTAATTTTATTGAGTTCAGATACTACAAGTCTATATGACATACCAGATTTATTTATGCAGAGCAATAGACTTAGCAATGGCTGCGATTTTTGATGACAAATCGCTCTTCAAGAACATACCACGATTTGCATGAATGGCCCTTAATAATTCCCTGCGAATCTGTCCACAAATTTGGCTGTACAACGCCTATCTGTAGCTGTGATTTCCTTGATCAACTTGATGGCTTTCTTCTATTTGTATTTTGGACTGTGAATGCTTGCAAACGTCCAATGAATTGGGGTTTCTGTCGCACTCATATCAATACCAAGGGTTTCGTCTTGGAGAGCCCTTCATAGTTCAGCTGAGAGAAAAAATATCAAAAATGAATTTATGTATGCTTCACACAATCTAATTGAGCGTTTTATCCTTTCTTCAATGCCAATTCATATCCTCACCAAAAAAGCCATCGAGTCCTTTGAAGAGATCTTATTTCCATTTTAATAAATTGTCCTTTTTGCAATAATAAAAGACTTAGGCGTTTAATTTATTGACCTCACCTTGAGAGATGCCTAGTAATAATGAAGTCGTCACTTAAATGTGGCCCCATTAATAATCATAATGAATAATTAAATATTATCAAATTGAACTATAGCATTTTGGCCCAAATTTAATTATTTTCATTATTTCCTTATTGTTTATTTTATTTTTAACTTCCGGGAATAGAAAAGGCTAGAAAATTTCTTCATGCTTGGTGATGAGGCGAACATGGTCATTACAATCCTCCCTTCCTGGGATTGTTGGTCGTCTAGCAATCGCAAATTAGGATGTTGCAGAATCTCTTCCCCCTCCCATGTTGCATCATCAATTGGTAAATCTTTCCATTTAATTAGATATTCTCAAATCACTTTGTTTCTTAGCTTCCTCTCTCTCCAATCAGTGATACCTTGAGGAACTAACACCAAATTTCCTTCTTCATCAAATGGAGGAAGCTTTGGAGATGTCACAACCTGCTAGCCCAATGCCTTCTTGAGGCAAGAGGCATGGAAGACGTGGATTTTATTGCCCTCAAGAAGCTTCAATTCGTATGCAACCTCATCAATTCTCCTCACTATCCTATAAGGCCCATAAAAACGTGGCTTAAGTTTTTGTGCACCACTTTAATTCAATTAGGATTGTCGGTATGGCTGCAGGCGCATGAAAACTAGGTCCCCAACCTCAAATGATCTCTCAACTCGGTGCTTGTTTGCATTCATTTTCTATTGATTTTATGCGTGTTTAAGATTTTCTTTCGATGCCTTGAGAATATCTTGATAGTTTTGCATTGTCTCCTTGGCTCGAGGGATCTTGCTATCATCAAAGGCCAAATCTACAAATGATAAGGCCTCATACTTGTATAAAGCCCTGAAGGGGGACATGCCAATCAACATGTGGTAGGTAGTATTGTAACAATAGTCCCCTAAATACAACCACCTGATCCAAGCACGCTGCTGCCCTGAAACATAATTCCGCAGATAGCCCTCAATCCATTTATTTACTATCTCTGTCTGACCATCGGTTTGAGGATGGTAGCTCGTGCTCCGTGTCAATTTTGTACCTACCAATCGGAACAACTCCTGCTAAAGCATACTTAGAAATCTGCTGTCATGATCACTGATGATTGTTTTGGGGAGTCCATGTTACCTAAACACCTCTTTGAGGAATAGTTTTGCCACCTGAAGTGCGGTGTAATCTGTAGATACAACAAAGAAATGGGCATATTTCGTTAGTTTATCCACAACTACATATATGCAATCTCTCCCCTGAACATGTGGAAGCCTTGTGATAAATTCCATGTTAATTCTTTCCCACTTCTGTTCAGGTATCGACAATGGTTGTAGAAGACCTGCAGGGAATGTGTGTTTTGATTTGTTCTGCTGACAAGCTAGACACTTTCTAACATGTTGCAACACATCATCCTTCAATCCCTTCCAGGTGAACCTCTCACAAATTTGATGATAAGTTTTGAAGAAACCTGGATGTCTTGTTAGAGGGGTATCATGAATAGCCCTCAAAATCCTAGCCTTCAACTTCGACCCTGGTACAAGATAAATTCTATTCTTATAGTAAATGATGTCATCGACTACTAAATATCCATCATCCTGTACCTGACCATCAACCAAATCACAGGCAAAAGTATTTTTGGTTTATTTGACCACTAATTGAGATTTCCAATTAGCTAAAATCTCATTGAGAGAGCAAAGTGTTGGTTTTCTAGAAAGAACATCGACAATAATATTCTTCTTTCCCTTAATATACTCCATTTTCGAAGTGGTACGCTTGAATCTTGCTCACCCACTTTTGTTGCCGCTTGTTCAAGTCCTATTACAAAAATTATTTGAGACTATTGTGATCAATCCTTACCACAAATTTAGTCTCCACAAAGTACTGCTTGAACTTCGCTAGCATATGCATAATCGTTAGCATCTCCTTATCATAAGTGGAGTCTAGCCTCTCGGTGTCCCTCAACTTTCTGCTCTCATATGCAATGGATGTCGATTCTGCATTAGAATTGCCCTAACTCCTTGACCCGATGCATCACACTCCAAGACAAACGACTTTGTAAAATTTGGCAATGCTAACTCTGGGCTTGAGCTCATGACCTCCTTGAGCTTGTCGGATGTTACTTGTGCCTCCTCAAACATCCCGAACTCAAACTTGGAAGCTTTCACATAAAGTGATTGAGCCTCCATGATACTCAACACTACATCCAAATGATGCAGGTGATCATCCCTTGTCTTGTTATATGTCAAGATGTCGTCGAAGAAAACCAAGACAAATTTCTATAATTGCTCACGAAATGTGTGATTCATGCACGACTGGAATGTGGCTAGTGCATTTGTGAGCCTGAATGGCATTTCAAGGAATTATAAATGTTTGTAGTGGCAACGGAAGGTAATTTTATGAATATCTTCTTCTCGGACTCGTATTTGATGATAGCCCGAACAAAGATCAATCTTGGAAAAATACAGGACCCCGTGTAACTCATCAATTAGCTCGCCGATCTTGGGAATAGGATATCTGTTCTTTATTGTCTTCTTATTCAGGGCCCTGTAGTCTATGCACATACGCATAGTCCCATCCTTCTTTACTAGAACAACCGACTAGGCAAATGGACTAGAACTGGGCCAAATGTGTCGCATGCTCAGAAGCTCCTTTATTGTTTTCTCAATCTCCTCGTTAAAATTGCGTGGGTGTCGATAGGGCATAGTTATAACTGGTTTAGCCCCTTCCTGAAGCTCAATGACGTGCTCCAACGCACAATCAGGTGGTTGACTGTAATGTCCCCGTTTTTCGGCCCGCTTAAGGAATAATCTTTATTTTAATTGTTTAATGTTACTAGACAAAATCTGCAAAGTTAAAAGGGTAATATTAAATAATTATATTAAAAGGTTATAAAGTGACATAATATTAAATAATTATATTAAAAGGTTATAAAGTGACATACTTTAATGATAAATTAATAAAGTCACTTTATTAATACTTTTAAAAAGTGACTTAAGTGAAAAATTAAATATTAGGGGTCAGATCAAGGAGTCACATCAAGGGGTCAGATCAAGGAGTCACATCAAGGAATATTAAAATATTCTTCTAAAAGCTTGTTGAACACTCTTCTTGGATCTTTCTAGAAGTTCAAGGAGTTCTTTAAAAGGGGAAAGAAGGAGCTCATTTCTCCCATGCTTGATGTTATTTTCTCATTCTAATTTGGAGAGCTTTTTTGAAGGCTCTTTGGTCTGTGGGTTTTAAGACCCTAGGGCACCAGTTTCATTAGTGAAACTATCTACCCTAGCTAGATATTGTTGAGGAATCCATTCAGGGTTTCTATAGGTACTTCATTGCAAATTTAATGGTCCCTTTCAGTGACCAAATTTGAGGAATCACATCGAAATTTGCTCGTTTGAGGAGCAAAGTTTTTGGAGATTCAACTTGAGGGTTTCTGAATAATATTCAAATTTATGTCTGACAGGAAGATAATGCTTATTCCCGAAGGCTTCGAACTGAGTTTGGCAATGATATTTTGCTGCTGAGGGAGATCTGCGCGGATTCAGTCATCAGAATATGATCTATTTTGCTGCTATAGACCATTTTCAGTTGTATACTGGGTGCTGAATGTGATCTTTGTATGTTGGCGACTTCTACTGGAGCAAACAATCAACCTGGTATTTGTTTTTAAGTCTGAAACTGTTTGTGAAGCTTAATATTGCTGTCATACCATTATCTGAAGACTGTGCATGATAAGAATATTGTCTATATGTAATTGTTTACTGCTGCAAATCATTTCTTTGTGCGAATGCTAAGTCTGTACATTTAATATCGTCTATTTAAGAACATGTATGATTCTGAGACGTATTCCTGAGTTGCAATATTACATATATCCGTTCTTGAGGTTGAAGGAAGAAGTGATGCAGTATAATATCGACCCTATATTGTAATGTCCCTTCTCAACCTGATTCTTTCCAGCGGACTGCTATTTTTTCCGAAACCCGGCTACTTAAGGTACCAGCCTTTAGCGATGTCCAAGCCAGAAAGTTAGTGGATCGAGAAGTGATCTCTTTCTAGGTTTCTCAGAGAGCTCGCAAAGGCATGTCTGCCCCCGGCTTTCTCCGAAAGACTATGAACTTCACTAGCCTTTTAGTAAATCATTCAAGAAATGTGCTATCTCAGCATGACTCTCCCTCAGCCTGACCCATGATTCAGCTGGCTCAGTGATGCAATATGAGCTCATTTCACTTAAAATAACATTATATTTTAAATGTTATTTTATCACCTTGGCCTAGTCAAACAACTTAATGTTATTTTAAAAGGTGGACTTGAAGGGTGGCGCCATCATTGAGGATATATTAAATTTATATTGAATTTATCAAAGTCAAAACTAAGCCTTAAGGAGGACGCATTTATTTAAGTGAGAAATTTAATTAAATGAAGTCAAAATTAAAGATGCATGGAAAAGGACGCCATCTCTTGGGATTAGGGTTTTGACTCTGGAAAAGAAGTTAGGGTTTCAAGGAAGGTCAACAGAAACTTATAAAAGACAGCCTTGGGTTCTCTTTTGGATATCTTTGGACTACAGTACTATTATGCTGCCGGTTTGGCTCTGGGTTTGCTTTGAGGAATGAAGGCCTCCTAGCTCGGGCATCGCTTCTTGTTTGTAAGACAACAACTACTGGTGATTTTAGTCTAGTTTGTGAGTACATTGGAGTTTGTGCATTGTAATCTGCAATTGTCTACTTAGGTTCAGATTTTGCATATTAGAAGTTTCTGGTTTTTGCATTTTAGCTTCAGCAGATTTGATGTTTTATTCATAAATCCAAAAAGACAAAAAAATTCATTGTGGGTATTGTTTATTTCCTTCCATCTTGGCTAGGCGCCCCTGTGTGCAAATTTGTAGATTTTTTATTGAAGAATCAGATTTTATAAAGAAAATCGCCCCTTTCAGCTGGGCCGTACTTTTCAGTGGCCTTGGGATTTGTGCATTGAATGTCAGTTGCATTTTAAGTCTGTTTTTGGGTCTTGGTTTGAGCGCCTTCCTTCTATTAGTTATTTGCAATTGATATCAAGCCTTTTGAATGAGAAAAGAGTGACTTCCGAGCATTTCAAGGAATCCTATGTTGCTGGTTGTTTGTTGAAAGGTGCAGGTCTGTTATATCAGTTTGGAGAAATCTGCAATTTCTTTATTGGATGGTGGTGATTACTCTTTAAAAGCAATGTGGAGACTTCATTGAAGATTGCCCAAGTCTGGAGAAAAGGTTGGATCTACTTATTGCCATTTCCGTTAATCTTTACTTCTCAGCACTGAAATTCACGAATATTGTACAACTCTATTATATGCTGATTTGTATTGTTAGCAAGATTTCATCTCTTATATTGTGGAAGCCGGTGAGTAATTACAACTCATTTAGGGGATTTTGCTTAATGATTGTAATGGCCTTTTACTTTCAGCAATTGTTATTGTATTTAATTTATCTCCGCCCTATGGTAGCTACTTTCCCATTCTGGGTTAGCAAGCACATTCTGGGTGTTGAGTATTTTAGTTTTCAGTATTTCTTTAAGCATAGTATTCTGTAACACTCCGTCATATGGTCGCCCCTCACTCCATACTGGATTGGGTAGCACATACTTGGCGTCGAGTTCCCATTCAGCATTTAGGGTAGAAGATCCTCTAACCATATGCTCACCATCATCGGCGCCATTCTTGGTTAGAGTTGCTTCCGTACGTTTTGGTTTACCTTCTAACCTTAACGGGTACATTGATTGTAATGTTGTAATCTGATAATTGAAAAAGTAAAAAAAAAATTTGGCTCGGAATATTTCAGATGCTTTTAACCCGGCTCAACTGGCATACCTTACTGTAATAATGAAAGGTTCTTGAATTGTAAACTCTGTGAAACTGCTGTTCAAACTGAGGTAACTATATGGTTATTGCTGTTCTTAATGAGTGTAATAATCTGGCATTAGACTGTGGTGAAATTCTGATCAGAATATAGTCAAATCAGTCTTATTTGAAGAAAGATTATCAAAGCATTGTTTCTGGAACTATATGCATTGTTCTTTCAAAAAGCAGCATTTATATACATCTGTTGTTATCCACTGTTTAGTGCAAATCAGTCATGTTTGGGAGTCCATTGCCATGATACTGTTAATGTATAAGTCTGATATCAATTCTGAGCATGTGCCAATCTGCTATCAATAAGTAAACAGTCCATTTTAATACTCAGAAACCTTGCAAAGTCACTGCTGTTCATGAGAATGCAAAAATCAATGTGGTGCTTTGTTGTTGAATATGTTGAATTATTGAAATCAAAATGTACTTACCTTGACTTGCTTAGAAATCATTACTTCACAAACTCAGTTGATATTTACTTAATTGGCAAATGAAATATGCCATATTAAGGGTTTGGAAAAATTATCATTCCTATTGGCAAGGGACATTACATCGACCTGGAGAAATGTCCCCAAATACTACACCATGCTTATCTAGCACTATCTGGATGTCAACATAGTAGTGTGGCTTGCTGTCGGAGGTAGGCTTGGTAGAAACAAAGCACTGTACTGCCCAATCCACCTCTCCATGTTTGAATAAAGCTTCCATCCTCCTAGCTGATACTACTCGAGGACCACTATCGGGCATAGCCTTCAACACAATCTTTTTATCACCGACTATAAATTCTAACTCCATTCTCCAAAAGTCTCAATGTACTCCGTAAGTGACCAGAACTACTTCAAACTCAACCCACTACTAATATTAATAAGACTAAACTTCCCAAGGATCAATTCTACCAAACTTTATGACTTGCATCCCTTCTTTCAGCTCATCTCTTCTTCAACTAGATTAATATCAGCTCCTTCTCTTCTTGTTGCCCTAACCTACTCTCCGACGAAATATCCGTGGTGATCCTACCTCTCTAGAGTCTATAGAATCAAATCAAATCGACAAACGTGAACATGCAACCATTTGCATCCACCAAATCGATATGCAACAAGTTGAAACCCCACAGGTCAAGCAAGATTACTACTGATACCACGGAAATATCCTTAGCTGCTTTCAATGGATAGGTATATGTAATGAACCTGACCAATTTTTTTTTGATTTTCATAAATGATTACACGCAACACTTAATTCATGCCAGTATGTTCAAAACGACAGCGGAAAGTAATCAACTGCATCGTATACTGTGATCCCGATGCGGGCAAGGTGTGAGCATTGGTCAGAGGATCTCAAAGGAAAATGCTGAATAAGAACTCTAAACACGAGATGCGCCGGTAAACGACGAGCATTCGGTCAGAGGATCCCTATCTAATGCAATACTGAAAATCAGCTCAACACCGAGTATGTGCTACTCAATCCGTGATGGAGAAGAGGCGACCATATGGCGGAGACTTTAGGAAATTACAATGCAAAACAGTAATAGGCGGCAAGCCAGCTTCTTCCACTTATTCAGTGGGCAGTACAAACATGAGGAAATTGCGGAAATGTTAAAAGATGCTGACAGTACTACTGTACAGCTTACAATATCAGAAAATTCATCTGTTAAGCTCAATATAAGAGAGTCTTCAACATTACAACAATATAGAATGATAACTTCAAGACTTCTCAATAACTTCCCTTCCAAATGACTCAAATGACTATTTCTAAGCTCGCTGTTATGACATAGTAAGGACTGAATTTCTGTTATCAGCAACACAGTAACACCAAAATATGCTCACAAACCTCACACCACTCATTCAAAATGCATGTAAATGAATGCAAATGACCTCTAAGATGAAGGCGCCCAAACTCATGACACAAAACAGGCCCAAAATATTGATATTTATTTTCTGCTCACATTCCAAGGCAAGTACAATGGTACGGCCCAAGACAAGGGCGATTTTCTTCTCAAAAATTCAGCACTTCATTAAAAATCATGAAACTTCACAATAATTGGCGCCCTACCAAGACCAATGAGAATATGCAATACCCACAATGAAATCTTTTTGTACTTTTGATTTATGAATGAAAACAGCCTACAGCTATGCAACATCAGCAACACTGAAACATGACAAAATGCTTGAATAACATCAACTAAATGCAAGTAACTCAACTACAAAGCAAACTACCAATTACAAGCTAACCCCTCAACTAGTTGCTATCTTTCAAGCAAGAAGATGAGCCAATGCTAGGAGGTGTGCTTTCCTCGAAGCGAGTGCCTGAAGTCAATCCAGCAGCATAATGGTGTAGTAGACATAAGATCCCAAATGAAGAGCTAAGGCCTGATTAAATAGACGAGAGAGAAACATCTAGAAGCTTCCAGAGGGCGCCCCAAACCCTAATTTCAAATTCACCTTTTCCCTCCAAAAGATGGCGTCCTTTTTCATCAATAAAATATTTCACTTTTTAAAATAAAATCCATCTCTCAAAAGGGCGTCCCATTTCTTAGTCTCAATATTTGACATTAAAAATATAATTTATCTCCTTATGACGCCTTGACCCTCAAAAGTCCCCTTTTTAAAAACAACTTAAAGTTGTACTGCTAGGCAAGGGGGTATAATATTAAAAATATAATATTATAATGAAAATACTTATCTCTCCAAGAAATATGCGCCCAAGGCCAAGAACTCATGTCACCGAAACAATCAAGAAGATGTGACCAATCGAATCGAACCTAAATCGCCTAATCGCTAAAATAGAATTTACTAAAATAGTAAATTGCCAAGTTGCCTTAATGCCAACCTAACACACCTTAACGCGAAGCTCTCAAAACCCGTAAAGAATCCGCAACGTAATCCCAACCCAAGCAAACAACCTCCTCAAAACTAGGAAACCTGACTTCTTCCGCATAGCCTACGTCTCCTAATAGGCCAACCCACAACCAAACGATCACCGCTAAGAAGGGAGCATTACAAGGTACTTAAATGTTTGTATGAGTGCATATAGTTTAAATGTTTTCAGGTGGTTTTTTTTGAGCAAGGCTAATTTAATGCATGTAATAGTATCGATGTATAATGAAATTCAGAAGCAACAAATCCAACGAACTGTAGAGTTTTAGATAATTTTATTGACTTTAGATACTACAAATCTATGACATACCAGATTTATTTATGCAGACCAATAGACTCAGCAATGGCTGTGATTTTTGATGACAAATTGCCCTTCAAGAACAGACCACGATTTGCATGAATGGCCCTAAATAATTCCCAGCGAAGCTGTCCACAAATTTGGTTGTACGATGCCTATCTGTAGCCGCAATTTCCTTGATGAACTTGACGGGTTTCTTCTATTTGTATTCTTCACTGTGAATGCTTGCAAATATCCAATGAATTGGGGTTTCTGTCCCACTCATATCAAGACTAAGGGTTTCGTCTTGGAGAGTCCTTCATAGTTCGGCTGAGAGAAAAAATATCAAAAATGATTTTCTGTATGCTTCACACAATCTAATCGAGCGTTTTATCTTTTCTTCGATGCCAATTCATATCTTCACCAAAAAAGCCATCTATTCCTTTGAAGAGATCTTATTTCCATTTTAATAAATCGTCCTTTTTGCAGTAATAATGGACTTAGGCGTTTAATTTATTGACCCCCCCACCCCCCCCGCTTGAGAGACGCCTAGTATGAATGAAGTCGTCACTTAAATGTGGCTCCATTAATAATCATAATGAATAATTAAATATTATCACACTGAACTATAGCTTTTTGTCTCAACGTTAATTATTCTCATTATTCCGTTATTGTTTATTTTATTTCTAACCTCCGGGAATAGAAAAGGATAGAAATTTTTTTCATGATTGATCATCAGGTGAAGTGGGACATTATAGAATCCTACCTTGTGCTTGAAAAATCCTTCCAACTTGGTGTAGAATCCGTCTTCTTCATCTTCTTCTTGCTCCTTCTCACCCCTCTTGCACTTGTAACACTTCAATCACACTCTTTCACTCCATCACTCACTCTTTTGCTCCTCTTCAACCTAGCTGTTGAAATCAAATTGTGAGTAAAAATGAGGAATTTGGAGTGTTTTATAGACTTTAGGGGGCATTCTCAGGGCCCATTGGCCATTAGGGTTCGGCCTTGGGATTTTTTAAAAATAATTTATATTTTTCCCATTTTATGGTTTCATGTGGGTTCACACCCTGGATGATCAAGGATGTTTGGCGTCCTTAGGACGCTCCGATGTACTCGGGCGTTTTAAGGCGCTTCATCTTGGTGGCGCGGTGGTGTGGTGGGGACGCCTCGTTGTCCCCATGTCCTAGGGATGGAAATGCTTGCTTTCGTATGACTCGGCCTTCGTGGTTCAAAGAAAACCTTTGCTTAGGTAGAAGTGTGATACACAATGAACTTTGTATGTCTAACTTTTGCAACCACTACCTTCACCCAATCTATCTTCTCAGTGCGTTTCAGTGCATTGTTTAATGCATGAACACAACATGGGGTCCATAAAATGTATTTGTAAGGATCCATCACCATGAAGTTAGCTAACTTACATACACGGTTGAATTGATCACCACTTGTACAATATTACAAACCCAACTTCTCTATGGCATCCTTCAAAATTTGAAATTGGAAGCTTGCATCTTTTTTCTTTTCAAAACAATCAATAGCTCTAGGAAAATAAGAGCCATTTGAAAATGTGACAATGATGTTGATGAGTAACCAATGTCTAATATTTGTCCACCCATCCATGATGATAAAGAAACTATCTCTTCTCCAAGTTTACCTCATTATCTCCATCACCACACTTACTTTAGAGTACTCTCTATTAAGAAAGGTAGTGCGTTGTTTGTGCTTTGAATGGGGTAAATGAGGGAGCAATATCAATTGCAACTTTGAACATTTGTTTGAAATAAGGAGAATGTGCTATATGAAATGTTATGGAATGGGGAAAAAAAATGCTAGTGAAATACTCAACGACTTCCTGTGATTGTATTTTGAACATCCTTGGAACACTAGTAATCCTTTTCTTTATTTGGTAGAACCCTTCTTTTTGACCTAAGTTATCGAATCAGATAGGGTATGTGGGTACAACAATTTTTTTTGGGGGTTGGGTACGCCCATACAAAAAACATATAAAAATCATAGATATATACATATTTGTAGCCTAAAAAGTAAAAACGAGAATTAAATTTAGAGTACCACATATCATGCATATTGAAAAGAAATCTTAGAACTACCATAAATATTACAAATTTGAAATACAACAAGTAATTTAATTTGATATCAATTTATGTAAACTTTAATGTTATGATAGATATATTGAATTCATTGTTCATTGGTTCAACATTAAAATGATACAATTAGTAATCATCATCATATGGGTCATCATGAAGATCAACATCAACATCATCATTGACATTAGATCATGTAGGTAGATTAGTAGAACCACATGCAACCCCACTATCAGTTGCACTAGAAGCACGTTGGATATTCGATTCCATAGAAAGAAGGTGCAATCCAAATTAGTTCACTCTAGATCTACATCCCACAACTTTGTGCCTCATTCCTTCTAGTCATCTTGTCTATGAGTAAGAAGGTGCAAGTTGGACTGCACATAAACTAGCTCTTCCACCTTACTTGCTACCAATTGGTTGCGTTTCACTAAGTGAATAAATGAGTATGTATTCCAATTTCGCTCAGATGAAGAGGAACTAGCAACTTATTGAAACAAAGGTAGAGGGTAACAGTTATAAAATTATAAAATCGAACTTTAAATTTGAAGTTAATAATTTTATTATTTTTTAAATAGTAAACAATATAAATATTCAATACAATAAAGATTAAGAAACTTACTGGCAATACAATTTTCATTGCAAGAGTTTGGATGTGTGGTGATGTATGGCCATTGAGATACTACCAAGCATGAGCATCCTTGCTATACTTGTCGCGGAGAGCGAAAGTTCTTTGACCATTGGAGGTTACAAAATCAACAAACTCACTTGTAACCAAATCCTCCATTTCATGATCAGGGAAGGGTTTAGTATGTGCTTTTCTACACCCGTCACTGATTTTCGTATCTTTGTATGGTGGCACTTGTTAGAGTAGTCATGCATTAGCTATTAATTAAGTAATCTTTAATTAACTATTAGTCTAATTTATTCTCATGCACTTAAGCTAAAATTAGGAGTTCTTTATTTAGTTAACTAATTACTTTTCTATGTTAACTGAAGTGAGCTATTATTAGATCATTCTGTCTCATCGCATGAGATGTTGACAATCGTCATGATCTAATCCCTTTACCATTTAGGGTTGCTCCTATATAGCACTCAACCCTCATTGTTTTATCTTTTGAGCTTTCATGCCTTTGATAGAACTCTCAACCTTTGAGGACTCTTGTTTTTCTTGAAGATTCTTGAGGTTCATTTTGTAGCTTTTTCTTGTTGAGGAATATTGCATATATTGTTTGCAAATCTTTTGTGTGGAAGGTGTCTTTGTTCGTTGTTTGATCCTGTAGATCATTTTTTTACAATTCTAACTTGGTATCAGAGCTAGGTTTCAACGAACCCTTTCTCAATTTATGAGGTTTTTTTCTTTAACTAGGGTTGTAGGCTTCAGATCTAGAATCTCCTTTGCTTTTTTTACAAATTTTGGAGGTGGGTGAATTTTGGTGCATCTAGGATCAAACAAAGTCTTCCATTGGATTGAAAGCTATGGAGAAATTCAGATTTGGCTTGATCTAGACTCTTGAGGTCAGATTTGCAAGGGTTTAAAGTAGTTTCTTTTCTTCTAGATTCAGAGGGTAGCTGCGATTTCATAGCATTTTGAGTCGAAAAGAACCTCATGCTTGCGTTCGGGAGGCTGATTCGACGAATTTTGATATATAATTTGACCTATTTTGGAGTTGAGAGCTTCTAAGGCAAATTGTTTTTCCTAGAGAGGTTGTAAGGTCTTCTCAACACGTAGACCGAGGTAAAATTTTTCCAAAAAAAAAAAAATTCCCTACGATTTAAAAATAATAAATAAAAAAGGGTTTTAAAAAACTCATTGCACTTTTTTTTCAGCATTTAAATTTTAGATTCATTTTTTTGGGTATGTACTCTATGGTAATTCTACCCTTGCTAATGATGGTAAGTGGGTGTGGTGCTCTCAAATTTCACTGGTGACATGTGAGGTACTGGGCACGCCTTACACGGCAAAGGCTTCCCCGAGCCCTTGCCCATGGGTTGGTGTAGTGGCTTCTCAACACCGCCAATCTTTTAATTTTATAATTTTAAAGAGCAATTATTTTAATATATTTTTTTATTAAAAAAATATAATAGTTTCTTGACATTTTTTCACCTTAAAATAAAAATTGCCCTTTTTGCAATAAAACAAAAAATCATTGTACTTGGCGAAGTTTTTTAACAGAGCTCTAAATTTGGTGGGCCTCTATTTTAGTATCTTCGAGTTCAAGATGTTTGCCTTTGTTTGCCATCTGATTCAAGTAGTGTCGTTGGGGCCAGTCATGCAAATTATTGTCTTCTTGATCTTGACATTTGTATCTTCGAGTTCTAGATGTTTTGCCTTTGTTTGCTATCTAATTCGAGTAGTGTTGGTTGGGACACTCATGCAGATTCTTGTTATCTTGATCCTGATCATTATTTGTTTTAGAGGAGGTTCTTCATTACAACACTATATTAGTCATTATTCGACAGCAGTCTACATCTTCTTCGTGCTTCTCTTCACATTAATAGGTTCTTTTTCAATTCTACCCAAAAATGGGCGGCTCTCTAGTACAACATTAGAAAAGTCACTATGAGATGGAGAAGCAAGGGGCCTCCTTCATCCCCTTCCTCTCCTCAAAGGATGGTTTTGGCCATGAGCAACTCTTCCTTTTGGTTCCTCTTGCTCTCTAGTATATTGTGCTATTTGTTGAGGTGGTAATCATTACGATCCTTTCTTGGATATGCTTTGATTCCCTGAAGGAGAATGCCACATAAATAGGCTTTAACATGGTTGTACAAGCTAGTATACCTCGCATTACATTAACTTACATTAACTACATATTCAAACAAATGTTCCACCCCCGCAAACTTGTTCTATCATTTGTACATGTTTCTATAAAGGTGAATTTGGGTCGGTTTTGAGGGTGGATTGAGCAATAGAATTAGTATTGGTTGTCATTATGCTATTTGCAACAAGGTCAAAAAGCAATTATTAAACAATAAATGTTAAATATTTGATTTATTATTAAAAAATAAAAATTAAATTAGTATAATTGAAATTTAATAAATTTATAACTTATAAATATTACAATTTTAAATTATTAATTATAATTATTGAACTATAGTTAGTAACATAAATAAATTTATAATATATACTAGTACAATATAATAAATTAGAATTTCACTTATATTTATTATTTTAATATTTTGTATTTTAATTAAATATTAAAATCAATTTATATAATATATAATATAATGAAAAACGAAAATGTATGATAATAAATATTATATTACTTATATTAAAAATGAATAAATGTTTATTAATAATAAATAATTATGAAACAAATTATATAATAATTGTATTATTAAATTTACCAAACAATATTATCAATTTTCTTTATGCAATATTAAATTTTAACAGTTAAAATTTAATAGAAAAAAAATGAAACCCTTCTTGCAAGCTTGATGGTGCCTTGCGATTTTTTATGGAATTCGTGTGTTTGCTTGCACCCATCTATTTCCCTTCAACTCGCGTCATTCCTTGTAGGCAGTGATTTCTGCAACACTTTTTCTTTTGTAATGTGTTTTTAGTCTTCTGCAATGCACGTTCAAAACAACAAATAAAAACAAAAACGGGTTGGAGTTTTATGTTTTGACCCTCGAAAAAGTGGAAAAACAATGTAGAAAATCGTGCTAGTATTTTTTGTTTTGACTTTTTGTTTGACATATTTAAGATTGTCTTTATTATTTACTTGTTTCTAATTTGTTTCGCTCCTCGTTCAAATCCTGCTTTTAGTGTCTTGTTTTATTTTTAATCGTATAATATTGTGTGTGATTTTTTTGGGTCTAGTTTTTTGATTTTATTTTAAAGATTTTGATTTCACTTCGTTTTTTGATTTTTTCTTCTTGATCATGTTCCTATTAATTATTTGGATCCTTGGTTTTGTTGGTTGTCCTTTATTTTCATTGTTCTCATTTATCACCTTGTTTGGGTTTCTTTGGGTTTTTAATATTATTTAATTCTATTGGTAATTTTTACTGTCTTTCATTATCTTTTGGGTTTTTTGATTTTTGTCTTTTGTTTCATGATTCTCTTATTTTTATTATTATCTTGTTCTTGGAATGTTTTTTTTCAATTTAGTTGGCTAGACTTGTGAGTCTTAATAAAATTAATTTTTTATATTTCTTAATTTTTTAGTGTGTTTCATTGGGTGGGTGTTTGTCTATCTCTTTGTCTTACCTATCTCCTGCTTTACCCCCTCACGTATTTAACTTTCCCAGTCTGCTTCTATTTTTTTCACTCTCTTACTCTCTTTGCTCAACATCCTAATGATGGATCATGGAGTATGATCCAAAACATTGATGCAAAAAATATTACACACAGTTAGAATCCAGAAATCTTAGAACTAAATGATCATGGACTGTGGAAACCTTATGCTATTAATCTAGAATCGTGTTAGAAACGAGTTGGAATTGCCACCTTGTCTCTAGGTGCATTGGGATTTGGCAAAAATTGTTGGAAACATTTTGAGTGGCAAAAGTCCAAACTGTGTTCGATTTTGTAGGGTCTTCAATATGTACCCAATTTTGTGATGTCTCGTACCCAAAATCGACAGGTGAAGCAACAATTTGACAACCTTGCTTTTGACTCTAAACATCCATGGTTTGGGCAGGCAATGATATACCAAGTTGTGTAAGTTTTATTGGCATTCCCTTATTTCTTGCCTCACTCTCCATGTACAACCTAGTGGCCTCAACTTTCTTTATTTGGATTATTTTTTTGACCACCTTTTATCCCTTGCCCACTTATGCTCCAAATATGAGAGTAAATCTTTTTGTAGTTGCCCCTATAATCCTTGTTGCACAAAAGACAGCCTCACTGTACTTTCTTCAATTTTTTTTGATGTCTTTGTCTATCATTGTTGCAAATTGTAAAAAGGTTTTTAGGATTAAATGGGGCCTTTGCATGTTTTTTGAAGACTTCAAAAGGGTATTCAAATTGGGTATTTGAACTCATTGTCCTTGCAACACTCCCACACGTAGAAGAACCCTTGCTAGTGCCTCTATGGATACTTTGTTGAATTTGAACCTCTTCATCTTCACTAACATCACTACCTTCATTGTTGCTCCTTGTTTTTTCTGGTCAAAAACTCAAAACACAGCTGCAAATGCAAATATAAAACCAAAAAAAAAATAAAAAAGTCCTCTCTATGTTTGCAACTTTGAAAAAAAATGCAAAAGAATTTTTGCAAATGAACAATGGATAGTAAACTTACCTCAAATGATGTAGTTTGATGCTCTCTTCTATTCTTCTCATTTCTGTTCTATTCTCTTCTTGCTGCTGTTCTCTTTTGTTGTCTTCTTCACAAAATGGAAAATAACTAAATGAGTTTATTTTTTGCTTTTACTTGTTAGTGTAGCTGCTTTAGGTTTAGGGTTGCTGTAGAAGGGTATGGGGGTCCTTGTGGGCTCCCCATTATTTTTTTCAAGGTTGTGTGTTTTTTGTTTCTTAAATTGGCTTTTTACTTTGACATGGCTGTAGGGGACAGAGCCATCCATTCCCATCCCCTGCTGTTTCTTGGAAAAATAAAAGATGTCACAAGGATATTTCTAGAATTTTTGCAAGTTGGGTACGTTTGATGGATGTATCTGATCTGTTCTTGCATCCCTGCAACATCCCCTATAGGGTAGTTGTCTGAAAATGCAGGGAACTGCCCTGGGTACATAAATAATTATATTTGTTGATAGAATAAACTTATAAATTATAAGTCTGTCAGTTGACAAATTACCAAGTCAAAGCTGGTATTTGAGGATTATTGTGTTAGGAACCCTGCGGTTCTAATCAAGCCTCAATGTTTTTTTTGTATTGTTTTTGCAATTTTTTCGTTTTTTTGTGTTTTTGAGGTTTTAACAGGCAAAATAGGAAATTGCGATTTTTCTAAGAAAGCTTAATAAATTCATAAAAAATTCAAAACAAATCTAAATCTTCTCAGAATGACATTAGATATGCCAGAGATCATAGGCGCACTGTTTATTATTTTTTTCCAGAACTTTTACAATGAAGGAAACTGATAAATGAACATGAAATAAATTAATTTCCAAAGAACCTGGTGGCGGCTGTCATTAAAACAGTATGGTACGGCCAGAAACAAGAAGGAATCTCTAACTCCTGAAGCGCTATGCAAGATCTCCAGTTTTGATCAATACAAGCCAACGCCTAAGACAGTGTGCCAGAAACTGAAAGCCAGGAAAGAATCTCTGAAAGAAATACGTACGGCCTGCAGGTATAGAGTACGGCCTGTCTGCAGCAGTAATAAATGATGTACGGCTTTTGGAAATATGTGCCAAATCTCAAATGAATGATCTCTGAAGAATTCGCCTTTACTGCCTGATGATATTCTTTGTAAATCTCTGCTAAAATAATCCAATATTCTCAAACTGTGATCTCTGAATGAAATCACCAAGTGCAAGCTTCAGCTGGTATCTCACAGCCTCAGTCTGCCTGATCTCTGAAGAGGTTACGTTCTCCAGAAACGATCGTCTGCCAATAACCCTAGGGTTTGCAAACTCCAAAGCTCAGATGCCAAAGACAAAATTGAATAATAACAGGATAGTTCGATTTTGCCTGTGAAAGGTATATATTGCTCCTTGAGAAAATTCGACCCAAACTCCATTTTAATAAATCATTTAAATTAATGATTTAATTCGCACTTTGACTTAGGAGAAATAATAAATTATTGGCGTCCCCTTTTTAATGAATATAAATACTCATTAAGTCACCTTTTAATAATACATTATAAAGTATAATTAAATACTTTATAATTAATGCCAAATAATTAAATATTTAAATATTTCAATAAAGTGACTTTAATATAAAGTCAAATTATTAAATATTTAATAACTCCTTAATTACTCCTTATTTCTCCGTCAAATCAACCAACTGCTGAACTGGGTCGATTCTGAGCTGAATGGCTGAACCAGGTGCCCTGCCCGAAATAGCAGCTTCCGCCTAACCTAACTTTCTAAAAATAGAAAGTTTCCTGAAAATGCTCACTGGAAGATTCTGCGAAGGCCTAACCTGATACAACTGCAAACTGGAGCTACCAAACACTGGATAACTGCCACCGATGATCCTCTGCACACCCTGTCAGCCTACGAGGATCGAAATTATAGGCT
This sequence comes from Sequoia sempervirens, assembly GCA_007258455.2. Lineage (NCBI taxonomy): Eukaryota > Viridiplantae > Streptophyta > Pinopsida > Cupressales > Cupressaceae > Sequoia > Sequoia sempervirens. The sequence continues at coordinate 20,438 of VDFB02133717.1, read as the reverse complement.
AACTCCTCGACAAGCAGTGTCAGCTAAAACGGGGACATGACAGTCCGCCCTCCCTGAAATTGCTTGTCCTCAAGCAATCTCTGCAAATACAGCTGCACTGCACCACCTGGATCCCATGGATAGTTCCGGACAATGTTCCTGCTGGCCACAACGGACTCCTGTAACTCCCACAACTGATCAACAAGAAAAGAGTACCATTCCCCATTAACCTCAGTGCGGTCCGGCATAGGATCAAGACTCTCAGAAGGAGGCAAGTCAAACGACAAGCAACACTTACCCCCTAAAACTGCACGAGATATACTATCATCCAGCATATCAAGTACATGCATGCTAGAACTGTGCAACTGAAACAAACTGTGTACATGCGGATCAATCATGAAGCCATATGCACTTTGCACCATATACACACTGTGATACTCCTCCGTGAGCTGAGTCTGAAATCCCAGTGCACTAGTAGGATCCCAAACGCTATCATTACTCTGCTCAAGACCAAGATCAGATGAGTTACCCATATCAAACTCAAAGAGCGGATTGTCGTATGAAGATATAACATCTGTCTCAAACAATGGATTGGTCACAAACGGAACCAAACCACTAGGTCAATCAAACGCATCGCCTCTAACCCCCGGTAACCGAGACAACCATGCCGGTCTCATGTAAAACTGCTCACCTTCCGCCTCTTCCCACTATCGAGAGCAGAACCCAAGGCTGCCATCCGTATCCTCAACACATATTTCTAAGCCCTGTACCAAATCTCATCTCCATTTTAGGGTGTTGAGGGCAAAGTTCACAATTAATGTCCCGCAACTATCCTGTATACCAGCAATGGAAATCCATCCCACCTAAGTTGGATTACATAAAAGTCTGGCCGCAACTCATAATTCAACAGATGAGGAGATTACAACCGTCGGAAAAGTGAGTGCATATCCATCTCTGCCACCCGAACTCTGAATCCAGCGAAATCCTCTGTCTGGAGTCTACATCTGTTGACGAAGCTCTCGTCAATGAAATTGTGTGTGGCTCCAGTGTCGAGCATGGCAATACATCGCTGTCCTTCCACTAATCCCCTAAACCTGAATGAGTCATCCCGTACACTAGCAGATAATACCAACGGGGATAAGTTGGCATCGGGCCCAAACTCCGTAGAAGCATTCCCTGCGTCCGCATGTTCTGAAACAACCTGCTGGTCTGAATCATCAGACTCGTCATCATCATAGTAAACCCACATGGCGCGGTTGGCTCTGCCTTTCGGTCTCAAAGGACAATCGTGCTCCTTGCTGTAGGGTGCTTTGCACCAATAACAAAGTTGTTTCTTCCTGCATTCCTCCCGAGTTGCATCATCAATTCTCGTAACTGGTTTCCTTTTAGGCTCTGCAACTGGTGTATGACTCTCCTCAATAGGCAAGTTATTTGTTTTAGGCGGAAATTGTTTCTTCGGAGCAGCAAGCTCCATACTCCTTGCCTTCCGCATCGCCTCCTGAAGTGTAGTCGGATCAAACGCCTTGACCCAACCTCTCATGGGTTCTGTCAAACCCTCAACAAATAATATAATGAGTCTCCGCTCTGAAATGCCAGTCACCATAACTGCAACTCTCTGAAACTCACCTATGTATGCATCCAAACTGCCTGTCTGTCTGAGCTGAGCCAACTCTCTGAAATACAGTTCTGGATCCTTCTTATCGAATCTCTCTATTAGTCTGCTGGTGAATTCCTGATAGGTATTGACCGCATGATGGCCTAGCGTGTACATGCCATGGTGCCACCAATCGTGTGCTACTCCGTCAAGGTGCAAAGTGGCAAATTTAATTGCCTCATCCTCCTGCATAGGCCTAAGTGACAAGTAGTTGTCCAATTTCTGGACCCAAGACCTAGCTGATGTCTTCTCTGACCCATCAAAATATGGTAGCGTAATCTTACTCACCGCATACTGCAAGTCTCTATTCACCTATGGCTGCTGCTGCTGATGCTGTGGGGGTCTACGATCAAATCTACCTCCTCCTCTGGGTTTATAGACATCTATAAACTCATGAAATGTAAGTGCCTGCCGGATCTCAGGCGCTAAAGACATGTACTCGCCATGAAATCTCGTCAAGTCCGCCACTGACATGCCATTCTGAGGCTGAAACTCCTGATGCTGTACCTGATGCTCTGCCCCTGAAGTCTGAGGTGGAGTCTCCCTAGGTAAGAAAGTAGGTCGTCTCCCGGCTCATTCTCGATAGATTGGTGACGTAATCGCTCAGGTAACGATGCCAATGGTATCGATCCACTAGTGCCTCCCGTTCATTCAACTGGCAGGTACGGTGGGCGTACACTGTCTAATGGTACCCATCAGCTGAGACATCATATCCATCATATTGTCGTGTCTCCGTCTAAACTCCTCATCGGTGATATCACCCTCTGCATGTGCCTTCCTTGGATCTCTACGTGCCTCTGTAGGAATCTCACGATCTGCCATTAGGGTTGCAACACTGTTCTCACTACTGTTAGAACTGGATCTGTGAATCCCAAGTACCCCCGACACTGTCTGACCCTCAGGGATAGGTGGACCTATCCAATCCTCGTCTTTGCCTGTTCCTACGCCTCTCATATACTGAATAGGATCTCGGCTCATGAAAAGGCAAGCAAAGCACTAATAATAAAAGCATCGAAAAGCATAGGATGGCGGTGGAGATCCGTTCATACCACCGCTCGTAACTCGGTGGTTCTCGACAAGCCTTCCACGTTTTTTGTATTGTTTTGCAATTTTTCGCTTTTTTTTGTGTTTTTGAGTTTTAACAGCAAAATATAGGAAATTACATTTTCTAAGAAAGCTTAATAAATTCATAAAAATTCAAAACAAATCTAAATTCCTCTGTAATGACATTAGATATAAGTAGAGATCATAGGCATCGCTTATTATTTTTTCCTTAACTTTTAAGCAATGAAGGAAATCGATAAATGAACATGAAATAAATTAATTCCAAAAGAACTCCGTGGCTACTAATAGCCAAGAGGGTACGCCGTAAACAAGAGAAGGAATTCAACTCCTCAAGCGCTATGCAAGATCTCCGCTTTTATCAACACAAGCCACTTAAGACAAAGGTGCCAGAAATCGAAAAGCCAGAAAGTAACTGAAAGTTAGGCCAGCACGGCCTGGCAGTATGAGTACTACCGTCTGCAATAAAGAATAAATGATGTACGGCTTTTGGAAATATGTGCCAAATCTCAAATGAATGATCTCTGAAGAATTCGCCTTTACTGCCTGATGATATTCTTTGTAAATCTCTGCTAAAATAATCCAATATTCTCAAACTGTGATCTCTGGATGAAATCACCAAGTGCCAGCTTCAACTGATATTTCACAGCCTCAGTCTGCCTGATTCCTGAAGAGTTTTCGTTCTCCAGAAACGATCGTTTGCCAGAAACCCTAGGGTTTGCAAACTCCAATGCTCAGAGCAAAAATCAAGACAAAATTGAATAATAACATGATAGTTCGATTTTGCCTGTGAAAGGTATATATTGCTCCTTGAGAAAATTCGACCCAAACTCCATTTTAATAAATCATTTAAATTAATGATTTAATTCGCACTTTGACTTAGGAGAAATAATAAATTATTGGCGTCCCCTTTTTAATGAATATAAATACTCATTAAGTCCTTTTAATAATATATTATAAAGTATAATTAAATACTTTATAATTAATGCCAAATAATTAAATATTTAAATATTTCAATAAAGTGACTTTAATGTAAAGTCAAATTATTAAATATTTAATAACTCCTTAATTACTCCTTATTTCTCCGTCAAATCAACCAACTGCTGAACTGGGTCGATTCTGAGCTGAATGGCTGAACCAGGTGCCCTGCCCGAAATAGCAGCTTCCGCCTGACCTAACTTCTAAAATAGAAAGTTTCCGAAAATGTTTGATCGGAAGATTCTGCGAAGGCCCAACCTGATACAACCGCAAACTGGAGCTACCAAACACTGGATAACTGCCACCGATGATCCTCTGCACACCCTGTCAGCCTACGAGGATCGAAATTATAGGCTAACTCCTCGACAAGCAGTGTCAGCTAAAACGGGGACATGATGCCTTATAATTCCCTTACCCGAATATTTGTCATATGCCATAAGAAACAAATTGAAATAAACCAATAAGTATGGGAATGGACTGAATGACTTGAAACTATTATAGATTTATATTGACACATATTGCTGTTTATAACTGCCGGTATGCAAAATTTTACACATTGAACAGAGACATCTTTGGCATAGTTATTTTAAACTAATACTGAATAAGTTTTCACTAGTTCAGAAAGCCAACAAACGTTTGAAATAATATGCTTTTATCTCAGTAACCAGAATTTTTCATGATGATCATTAATCGAGGCTAGAGACTTTTGTATTGTGGAAGGTCATAAATACAGGCTTGATCACTTTCTTCTTGGCTAATGGGAGCCTGCATCTTGCAGATAATGACAGATGCTGCCTTGCTAAAACGCCAAAAGAGGGAGATTGAAGAATTGCGCAAAAAGCTGCAGGTTTAAGTTATTCTGGCTTTTCTATTCCTTTTAAAGGAAACGCAGTTGATTTGTATTAGGTTGACATGATTATGCATGTGGGTTGCAGGGATCACATTCTGGAGTCCTAGAACAGGAAATTCTGAAGCTACGCAATGATATGCTTAAGGTTTGCTTAGACACTTATTGCTGAATTTTTATTTGCCTTGCAGCTATAAATTTTTATTTTTACAGATGTCTTCATGATCATTCTTGGTTGCAGTTTGAACTAGAAAGGGAAAAACTGGCTATGGAACTTGAGGAGGAGAGAAAGGCACAATTGGAGCGTGATCGTCGTATCATGGAGCAGCAGCAAAAGATAGAAAACCTTAGCACCCTGGTTATAAACTCTGATCAAGAGAGAAACTCATATAAGGTAGGGCGATGCAAATTAATCTTTGATGTTCTATCTATAGTTTAGGATACTGATATTCAGATGATTTCTCTTAGTTGCATTAAACAAGTTATTTAACCATTTCCTACTTTCCCTAAATTAGATTAATGTTTTTTTTATATTAATATTTATTGCTATTGCTGTGAAGTTAAACAGCTGTGAGCATAGTTTTCCTCTTCGACGAAGCCTGGAGAGTTTGAACCAGGTGAGACATAAAGATTCTTGTAGGTGTGAATTTTCTGGAAGCATGCAAGAAAAGTTATCTTTTTCACTTTATTGTTTAGTTGTGGACATCATGTTAGTGTCCAATCATATGCTGGGAATAGTTTGCTGTTCTGGAAATGCTAGTGTGAGAAAAAGAACAATGTGAAAGATTTCAGTATATTTATGTGTAAAGACACTGTTGCTTTCTGCCTAGGATAATGTAGGAAAAAAGAATAATTTGAAAGATAGTCAGTATGCTTATATATAAAGATCCTCATGCTTTATTTTGTGCTTAGCTAAGACACATCATTTTCAGTCTTGGTGAGTCAATAACGATCATTCACCATGGAGAGAACAAGGTGTTGACATTGAATAACATCATAGGCAATTAGGCTGTGATAATGTCAAACCATTCAATCATTTTTATTGTCATATTGTTTTGGTCAAGTGTATTGCATTTATTCGCAAATATAGTATGACAAATGTAAAGCACAATATTGCTTTTTCTGCTATCAATAATTCTCTATTCTTTTGATGCTGTGAATAGGAAGGGAGATCAACAAGGAATGGCTGCAGGGAAGGTTCACTGGGTTGCCGTGTTACTTCAAGAAAAGAGAAGTTTCAGAATCCTACCTTTGAGTCCTTATTAGATGGCTCTTCTGAGAAGCCACATAGTTTTTCAAGACTTCCAGATGGGAGTCCTCTTCCTTCTGATTTTGGGAATGTAGCAGATGAAGATATGTGGATGAATATGAATAGAGGACACGTGACAGCTGAGCTGGATTTTTTGCAGTCCACTCCTAATGGAAATCGTTCTTCTGTGCCAAGCTACATGTCTTCAGTAAGTTATATAATCTGTATCAAATGTTCTTTCATCTTTGAATTGTTCTAAAATTGTTTAAATTATTTATGTCATTTTTCTTTTGCCGGATATTGTGTTATACATGATACTAAAAATAAATTATTTTTTACATTTACTTTATTTTTTGTTTCTGTCTATCTCTTGACACTCTTAATTTCTTAGGAACTATTTTGCCATGCACAAGTAATCATTGAAGAATTCATCAATTTATTTTGGATGCATTCTTATGAATGTAGTATGTACTGTAAATCCATTATAATTGTTAGAAACTTTGTTGAAAAACTTGGCTAAATTTTCCTTATCAATGGCACTGGCAAATCCACCTTTATTTTGGGTTTTTCTTGTTAGATTCAGTATTATCATTGCTGAAAGCATTTTTACTAGAATGACCATTTTTTGCAGCTTTGAGGGTTGATAGGTTTTATTTTGGTAGCATTTTGAAACTATACTTTTTAAATTATATGTAGAAATCCGTTCACTGTAAAGGTAAAATGATTTTGAAATGGGGCTTCCTCTCTGTTTGATCTCATCTTTTGTACTCCCATTACTTTACTTTTTTTGAAATATATTTGTTGGAATGATCCCAATTGAAGCAGGGTAATTCTATTTGAATTAAGCATGTATCTGATTAGAGAAATTAACAACAAAAGATTCGGTTCAGTACATTATTTGTATTACCATTTAAAATTTCCTCAGTATATTTTTTCCGCTTAGTGAAGATGAGAGGAAGCTGGAATGATTGATAAAATACGAAATAATATTAAAGTCTTTGGTGTATTGCATATTGAACCATGAAAGAATGAAATTGGTAAAATAATGTTTGAAGGATGCATTCAAAATGAAACATCCATGTCATTTTGGTGGAAAGCTGCTAATGTTTTCGAGTTTTGCTTCAATGTCCATGAACGGCTGCATTTATTTAAATCCAATCTGAATCAGACGATCTTTGTGGTTTTGTGTCTACAATTTGCTTTTCTTAATAATCTTTAACATTTTAAATAAATCCACAACTGAAATAATTGCCTTTTTAGATTAATGATTAGATAGTTACCTCCTAAGGCAATTGCAATCCTGAGTACACTTTTTCAGTAGTTCTTATGGAATATGTTGTCCTGACTTCTTATAATTGTCTGTCACTGAAGTCATTTTCTTTGTTGAGTCATGTTTGTCCTTGGTAACATTAAATACATTCAACTTTTAGATATTTTGCAAGACCCTGTGAATCACCCAAATAATACCTTTCATGCACCTGGCTTATGCAGCTCTTCTCACACATAATGACTTCTGTTTAAGAGTGACATAATCATTATTCCAGCGAAGTCACCTTTTTTTTAATTGCATTGCATTTATATATTCTGAGCTGTCTAAGTCTTACAATTGAGGGAACATAAAGGATCAAATAAAATCATGTAAGATTCCCAACAGAAAAAAAGAACAAGAGACAAATATGAGGTACAGCAGGTACCAAGCTTCTTCCTAATAATGAAATAGATTATTTAAATATGATGAGTAATGGTACACACAACAACTATGTGTAACAGACATTTACCGCACCTGACTATTTAACATTATGGGTTGGCCTCATGTCACAAATATCAATTTTATTATATCAAAATTAGACGACAGTGACCTTAGGTCCATTGCATGATACCACAATATGACAATTTATTGGATTTTTTAAAGCAATAACCTCAAGTACTACAGAAAACAAGAATATCAATCAGACTTTAATATTTATATGCCAATTTTAAATGTGCACTAAAATTCCCCTTTGAGCTTGGCTTGAGTGACCCAAGAAAGACAACATCTTTCCATCTCCCTTTTATGTTAGTTTCTTGAAGCCAAAGTAAAGAGTATAAATTCTTCACCACCGAGGTTTCAAGAAGATGCCTTCAAATTGAGTCTTGACACACAAGTCTCTAAAGCTAGAGTCAACAACCCATAAAAACCTTCAAAATTTAGTTTTTGGATATGCACTCCATTGATATAACTAGGTGCCAAGATCAAGGGTATAGAAAGAATGCTCACAATAAAGACAATGGAGAGGATTAGCTCAAGTATTGATAGGGTAGCCAACTATAAAGGGGATAAATTTGCTTGCCAAAAGGAGGCAAAGATGCCTAAGTAAATGGGAACTAGAGTTGAATCTCCACACAAAATAATATGTAGGATCACCATACATTGTAAAGATGCCCAACCTGAAAGGGACTAAGATGCTTCTTGTAAGAAGCCAAAGCTGAAGCACTACATATAACAGTAAATGTATTAAATCAATATAGATGAGTTGACCAACTAGAAGGGCCAAATTATCCACTACAACAAGCAAGACATGAATCATTACGTGTTAAGTAATATTCGTATCACCTCATTAAGATGCCTAAGAAATACTTGCTTAAGAGCTTAGGATGGATCTCAAATTTTCTTATTCTTTGGACATAAATGCTGATTAGAATTTGGAATGTAGGTATCCCACCAGCTATGTTCCTTGGAGTTTTAGAATGAGGGGATGCAAGGATGAATTTTGGGGATGAGGGGACTCTAGACCAATGTTTGTGGATGATAGGGAGTATGGCAACACAAATATTATATATTATATATTATATATATATACATATACCTAGGGTAGGCAACTAGTGGTTGCAAAAATGAGCATTAATGTTTGGACTCTAGTAACATTAATTTCACTAGATCCATCCATAAACTACAAATTATTTTGTCATCCTTTCCCAATGCATGCATGAACATGATTGAATACTTGATACAATGCCTTCTATATTTATATATGATTTTGCATGGCCATTCTAGACCATCCATAGCTATAGCAAGAAACATATTACAAAGAGAAGATTGTTAGAGTAGTTCTACAAAATTGAAGATTTTAACTTCCACCCGACGTGAATTAAGAAACACACTTGTAGACAGAACACAATGACTTTTCCTTCACTTCTATACAACTCATACAAACATATAGATGCGTTACCAACAATCAGTAGGGATTATTTTGCAATGTGAAGCTCACTAGGATCATCTTCCTCATAGCATTTGATGTCATGTACCTTCATTTCAATAGTGAACTTCAAATGCAAAACATCTCCTATTATTGATAGGCACTTGAATAGTTTAGCTTGGTTTTTCATGATAGTGTGGATGTGCTTCACCAAATAGCCCATATGGACCTTTGCTTGATCATTGAGGCCTTCAAAATTCTCATGCAACAAATAGGTGCTAGTCGCCAAAGATAGCAAAGTAGCCAAAGGTTCATACACACATGGTCCATAATCCTCTTCAACATAGCCTCATAGATTGCTGTTGCAATCATCCCCGTCAACCTCCTTAGCTAGAACCAATAGCCATAGCATTCACACATGTAGATTAGGATTTGTTAGTTCCCTTGTGATATAATTTGCAAAATGCTCAAAAACCTTGCTAGTGCTCTATCTACTAGTGCCTAGGATATTTTTAGTGTCAATTTCCTTCCATAGTCACTTGAAATAATCCACCTTTTGTCCTACAATGTTTGATTTATACACCATTATAATGCCTTTGTTGGCTCTCATAATTGAAGTACAACTTACTTCAAGGGTCACTTGACTAGGATTAAAAACCAATTTACCACGAGCATGCTTGCCTTTGACACTTCTTGCCATCCTTTTTAGAAGTTGAAGAGTTGAGAAATCCTATCAAATCTTCCTCCAATGCTATAACAATGATGTTATTGATGTAATGTGAGCTCTTTTAGTCCTTTGCCACTTGCATTTAGTGTCTCATACTACTCATTGGCATCATGATATGACAAGCATGGTTATAACTACCCAATCCCATTATTAGGTACCATAGGATCAGGCTTGAAGATCCTTGACAAGTAGGGCGAAGGCCTCATCTAGAAATTGGCTAAACCATATCTTGTTGTCAACTCTCTCCTCCCATAAAAGGTCTCCCTAATTAGTGGCCCAATCCACTATTGCATTTTCCCTCTCTTGATATGGATAAAGCAAATATCTTTGAAGTTAGCCAACAATTCCATTGAGTACGAAATCAATGTCTTTAGTAGTGAGGCCTTGCACAATCCCCGTTTTATATAGCTGCTTATTAACATCAAATCACCTTTGGCCTAAAGATTTTTACATCTAATTTCCAAGGGTACCTTAGAATTAACGACCATAGCTTTGATCATGTTATTCAATTCGTAGCCAAAATTTGTGGCCAATGTACACACAGGTTGCCTCATCGAGTCTTTGAAACACACATCTCACCAATTGGGCAAGGGTTGCCTTTGGCCTCTCCAACAAAATTCATTTTCATCCAATTGTCTTTTGGAGGTAAACCCTTGATTTTCTTGGGGATTGTGGCTTGTGTCAACTAATAATTTTTTGTAGCCAATGCAATCTTGCCCAATTGACTACTTAACCAATATCTATGGGATGAATACTTAACAATTTTGACATATTTCACTCACCTATTTTTTCCTAAAGAGTAACCATTGATCCCTAATGCATTCCTTTGATTTGGCTTTATCTTTGAATATCCTTTTATTCGTTTCAAACTATATAGTCAAGATACACATAGATGGCAAAAGTTCCAAATCAACTTAAGCCTTAGCCTTTTAATTTTTTAATTTTCACTCCTTGGGAAGATTCCAGACACTCACAAGCATTTTCCATGTGGAGTTGTCCTTCTTTGTAGTCGAAGTCCATAACTACTTGGCAAAGTGGCATGCAATAAAAAGGTGTGCACTTGTTTCTTCATCTTATTGATTGATTACACATTGTGAGGGGCTAACCATGCCATAATTAGCTAGCTTGTCCTTGATTAAGATGTACCCTTTAGCAACCATCCACAAGAAGGCATTGGTCAACCATGGTTCACACATATCCTTCCCCTTGGAAAAGGAGCCATAGGGCCATTAAAGTACACAAGAGAACCATATGCCAACTATACAATAAATTGACCTATAAAACACCTATCCCAAAATAATTGATTCTCTTAATTGGTCCAATGAATGGGTTGCTTCCTTAAGGGCATTGCCACAGTTTTAATCACATTGTCCCTTTAGTAGATGTTGAGGGAAATTTGATCAGTTCCTTATGTCCATTGGCTAGCTTGATGGGCATCCACTTTTGGCCCCACTATCCACTCAAAAAAAGTAGTGAATAGGGAAAAATCTTCCTCCTCACAAAGAGGCTTATGCTTGATCCAAGTTTCTTTGCAAGAAGAAATGCAATACCCTTATTAAATTTTGTAATGATGGGTCTACTACGTAGGTGTTCACATTTTGTTGAGATGTTGTTGTTATTGATGTTGGTGCTTGTGTTCAATCAATGACCTTGAAACATCACTTGTAGAGCCATTCATTATAGTATTGATGTTGACCATTGTTCATATTGCATATGCAAAAAGCAAAAGCTTCCATAGACTCTTTCAAGAGGGACCCTTCAAAAAGGTGCTCAAAGAAAACGGGCCTCCTTTTGTCATTCCCCTTCTTTGGGGCAAGTTCGGGGTGTGATAGACCTTCACAAATTGTAGGTGATGGCTATAGAGTGGTAGGGATGTGAACAAGAGGGGGGGAATGGAGAATTGACAAGTTTTGTTGGAGTGGGGATGGGGATAGCCAACAAATCAATCACCTCCTGAACAACAATATTTGTTCTGTTTGAAGAGGCTTCATTTCTCTTTAGAAGGTGACGAGTAAAGGTTGGCAAGCGGGCAACTCATTCACCACCTAAGATCCTTGGCCACTAGTATTCTACACTTTTTTAAGAAATTCCATATGCTAGATTCTAATGACATTGAGGCTTGAAGGAAGAGCTTGCCATACTCATTGTTATCGATATCCTTTGTATTTAAGACTTTTCTCCAAACTCTAGTTTTTTCAACAAGAATTCTCTTTATCAATTTCATACTAAGGGATATATGTTTCCTTCTGCATTCTCTAAATCCAAGATCTCCTTCCTTTTCCTCTTGATGAATGTGATCCCACTTGACTAGTTTAAACTTTATCTTATCGTTGGTTCCACTCCATAAGAAGTTTCTTTGTATATTGGAGATGGCTTTGACAATCTTGGTCATAATTTGAAAGATTTACATAAATAGGAATAGTAGAAAGGAAGTTTCAATAAGAAGGAGGTGACGTACTAAGCACAACCACATGCCTTTCCAAGATGAGAGTTTATTCTAAATATGATCCACCAAAGATTTTCAATCATTCAAGGAGGTCCTCTTATTAACAAGTGGCATGCCAATATAAGAGTTGGGCAATGTTGCGTGTTCAATTTCTAGGGTTTTTGCAAATATTATATGTCATACCCAAAGTCTTTTAAATAATCTAAGGGATATTGCGAAGCAAGAAATCTTGTGTGACCGTATCATCCGCAAAAGGGTGTGAGAGTAAGTCCTTTGGAAAACATAAGGTTTCCCATTGAACCACACTGATATTATTAAGAACTCTTCCATCCGGTGTAAGTTCTTAATTAATTTCATTGTATTGCCTTTCAAAGTTGTTAAAGAGATTGACACTTTTGTGTTTAGGTATCCCTTCAAGCACTTAACCCTAAACTTTTGCTTCAAGAACACTTCATTCTGAAAAGGCAATGAAGGTTTGTAATATCCCTTACCTGGTCTTGTCTTGGAACTTGCTTGTTTTAGGATTAGGGTTGGCCAAATGGATAGTCTAAGATGGGAAATTCTTGGCTGGTCACCTGCATCCACAAAGTGAGCAATTTTCCACACATACACATGTTCATTAGTATTAAATTCTAGGCATCCAAAAATAAACATATTCATAAAAGAAATCATGAAAACACATGAGGAATGGCGTGGAGGGATTTGCCCGAAGCCATAATCACTAGTACAAAGGTGGTAACCTACAAACCTTCCTTCTTAGCGACTTGTAACTGCATTCTCTATCCATGACATCTCCTTGGAAAACACATTACCTACTGGGGGAAGCCAGCAGAGCTTATAGTGGCGTAGGCCTACCACCCTTCCATGACCGTAGCGGAATCTTAGGTGGGACCCCCACCCCTCCATAGACCAACCCGTGCGTTGGGATTAGCAGAACCTTAGGTGGATTGGCCACCCCTCCATGCCACCTCCCTGCCTTGGGTCCTAGGGGCAGAACCTTAAGTGGGGTTTTTAGGCACCACTTTCTTAGGCCCTTCCTCCCAAGTAGGTTTACAAACACATGGAAGACAATCTTTTGCTCACATACAATGTATACTTGTATTCCTTCATGATCATTCAACTCATAGAGCATTCTAATTGCAATAATCCATAATGAAAGAATCTTCGTCTAAATGATGATAAATAGCTTGATCACACACAAGATATATCTCATTGGAATATGACAATTAATGTCATTTGCAATTATAAATGTAATCATTACAAGGAAGATACCTACAGTCTAAATATTAGCCATTTAAAGAATATTAAATTATAGCAATCAACACACGTATGGGCATCACATAATCTTAGAATGGATTGCATAAAGAATGCCTGCAATATAATAAATAACATGAAAGAGATAAATGCTGGTGTTCGAGGCAAGGCCGGATCGGGGGTAAGTCGGAGTTTCATTGATGTTCAATGGAAATAGGTCGAGGCTGCACATAGATGAGATATTCGCGTGAATGGGAGAATCATGGTCCATTTTAGAAGTCTGGTTCTTTGTCTGGGCCGATCATGTTGATAGGGCAAGTATGGCTATGGACTCTAGCATATGTGGTTTCTACAGGATAATATGTGCAGACGTAAACTGGCAGTATTTCATTCAGATATAAATAAACGTGTCTATGACTGAGCAATTTAGATTGGGTGCACTAGACTGATTTAATGGCTAAGTGGAGAAATACTCTCACTTGTTTGCTAGGACGAATATACCTTGCTGCTGTTATGTCTTTTCTCGTTGCTTGATTCCTTACTCTCAAGCGATTACTTTGTTTCTACTTCTGATTTGGTAAGTTGTTGATGTATTTTATATGAATGTACGAGGCTCCTTGTGGTATGTGGATTTGCTGTATATAAGAGGTATATTTTTGTATAAAGACTATTCTGTATCCTCCACTCTCAATTCTTTTATTCCTTTATATTCATATGCCTCAATATGACGGGAGACGTCTCTTTGAAACAAAATATCATTTTGTAAGGATACGCCATTTGCTGACAACTTTCCTTGATGCCATTGATTACCTTAATCGTTACTTCCATTCTATTCATTCCTTCTATTAGTGTATTCGATGTATCTTTTAGTTTTGAGTTAGCTCTATTAAGAATTCTTTGGTTTGAAGTCTTTGTGTTGGTCGCTCTTCTCATATATCTGTCATCTTAAGACTAACATTATTTTCCTCAATGCTTCTTTATTTGTTGTGAGATCGCTATACTTTTTTTCATACACTTGATAAATATTAATATATTCTCTTATTTGCATTTTAATGAGACTCCTGGAGGAGTTCAGACGCTATACAATAAAATCGCAATTCTTATATATACTCGGTAGTGTATATTGGAGATGATGTTTTACACCATTATATTGGATCCCCCTCGTATCTTTTCCCAGCAGTGGCTACTAATAACAATGGAGGCGATGATATTGACTATATTTATTTATTGCTTTGTAAGCGACCAGTGTGACCACGTCAATCTCCAAAACACCAATGAAGATACTGAAGGCGGCATTAACTATACATAGGCTCCAATACTTGTTCATTCAAATATATGCGCCCCTCAAACATTCGGCAATTATAAAGTGACAAAGTGGCTGCAAGGAATGATGGTCAAAGATTTGTTGAATGACCTTGAGACGTTAAATCTCTAATATAATCGGTATAATAGCCATCCCTCGGTTCTGAGAGGTAGCACGATGATATCAATGTGATGCAGATCATATATAATGAAGTCTATGGTATCGGTTAGGTCTGAGCATAGTGCAATGTCCTCTTTGTGATAATTATTATCGTTTGTAATTTCATATTTTTTAATATTTATTTAGGATATTTAAATGGTTGGCTTATTCATATATTATAACTACAATTATAATATTATCTTTTGATAATTATAATTGTAATATGATAAATAATATTAAGTTGTAATGATTTGTATCTGTATTTGAAATATTTATTTTATTTACTTGTTTTCCAATATCACTTATCTCACTGTTATTGGTCCGGGAAGATGACAAGGTCTTCCATTGATTAGATCTCCTCATTCTTCAACTAATGTGACAACCTAGCTTATGCTATCGAAGATTTAACATTCCTTTGATGATCTTCTACCTTACTTCTTTGAGCATAGATATCCCCCGTTACTTTCTCATTCCATCAACGGGCCTCTACTATAACATGACACAATTTCTTCTAGACTGTGTATTGCTTGCATCCTATATCCACCTTGTAACATTTTATGAGCATCTTTGCAAAGTTCGGAACCTTGAACCATGTAAACTCCATTTTCAATGGGATTCCCTTGGGCATGGGGTCCTTGAGAAGTTTTAACCAATAGGCAAATGGTTCGACCCAAGGAAAGGTAGGACTTTGGATGATAAGGTTGCTTTTTCCATTCCCTAGTTCTAGCACACCAAAGACCCATGACTTGGAGCTAGGGTGCATATTTCCACCCCTTTTCTCCTCTTGGCAAAAAGTGTTGTTGAAATTCTCCCTTACAATTTTCTTTTCATCTTGAAAGAGGTTATGAAAGTCAGAAAAACAAGTTATGCAATATAAAACACTTAGGTCAAGTGGTAGTTTGCCGAAGATACTAGATACAAACTAAAACTAATACAACTAACAACCAGGGCTTAGATAAGAAAAAATTGCCTAGGAAATGTCTCAAGGACGTGGGGATGGGTCGGAAACGTCCCCTCGGTCTCCCTAATTTTTTTTGTAATTGGAAACGTTCTAGGGACATTTGGGAATTTTTCGAAAATGCTAGAGGACGACTAGTCGTCCCTTATGGCCCAACAACTTTGTATTTCATTAAAAAAACCACAAATGTAATAAAAAATAAAGGTTTATGCTGCCAAAATTGTTATTCAAGCTGGTTTAACTGTCTTATTTTATTGAATAAATTGAAACTGAATAATGTTGTCAAGCTTTGTATTGAATAGAGTAGAAACTGATTAGCTCCAACCTTTTGTATAGAGAAAAAACCAATTAAGGCTGACCTGTTTTTTTAGCAGAAATAGGGCAGAGTTGTCTTAAAACATAGCATCTTCATATATTTATGTGCCTGCAACCTGGCATTATTTCCTTCTTTATCTACTACCAAAATTATAGAGTAAAAGGGGACACCTAAGATAGATTTCAGAAATTAATAGCAAGAAATGGGTGCCTAGATCAGTTTTGTGAGGAACTTTAAGTAGCAACGAAGAAGGAATAACATGTTTGGGAGCAGGGACATGCATCTTGAGTTGCAGAAGTCATCTTCAAGTGCACCTAGGGATCAATTTGTGAAGTTTTTAGCAACAGAGGTAGAGTGCACTTCACACATTCAAACCAAAACTTAAGTGTTTTCAGCTTGGAAGGAGTTAGTGTGTGCCTGGGTCATCTTTGAATTAAAACTACAAGTGGGACTCAAGTGCATATCAAAGGCATTTAAGCTATCATTCAAGTAACAAAATTGCAGGAAATGCATACCTAATGAGCATTCATATTGTATTGAAGTGGCAAATGTCTTCTAATCAGATGATTGGGGCATTTCAAGTATCGAGAGACTCCCGAATATCGTCAAACTCTAGCTGCACGTTGGGATGTTGATCTTGAAGATGCTACATAGGTTGATGATGAGGAGGGACGTGATGTATTGCTTGTGGTTCCATTGGATTGGGATGAGACAACCTATTATAAAGGCAATGCCTTAGATTTCAATTTTGATGCATTTCTTTATTTTTATCATTTTGTAGTCGACACTTGCAGCCTTTGGCCATTTTGTTGTAATTTTTATTTATTATATATGCACATTGTCATTGAGTGCAACTAAATTTTGTTAAAACTTAATTTGTTGTCGTTTTTAATGTAACGAAAATCTCAATTGAACTCTAATATTATGTGTTATGGTTCTATGATGTATATGATGATTGCCTTATCAATGCTATCATATGAATATTTGGAATGTTCTATAATTTTTAAATTGCCGTCCCTTGTTGTACCCTAAAAAATGGCCCCAGAAACTTGGGGTAACATAGGTAGACATAGATCCTTGATAATCAACTGCAGAAATATCTATCACATCATATTCATTACATGAAGGTTATACATTGTAGCCAAAAACTACTCTAAGATCAACAAATAATAATATTCAAGTTCCTTTTTCATTTCAACACGACCATCAAATTTTGCAAATATGTACATTAGAAACATGATTGTTGGCCTTAAGTGGTTTTCGATTAGCTTGAGATCTGATGTAAATATTCCCAAATCAGTCCAAAATAAGAACAATGCTATCAACACCATAGGTTGGCTCATAGCCCATTGGATTCTCCTCTTTGTCAGTATCTTCCTCCAACCTTCCATGAATTTTGTCTATTATATATATTTGTGTTTTTATGTATACTCACACACATATATTGTTGAACATAAGTTCATTGATGTCAAAGGAGTGATGTCAGCAGATTAGTGATAATTAAATGTAATTAGTTCTGTCATGTCTAAGCTTTTGAAGTCAAGAAGTATTATTGTCATGTCATGCAAGAGCGTTTGAGAACAACATGCTAGTGTGATCTATTCTATGAAGAAAGGTACGTGAAGTAGTCTGGAAGTGTTTGCAGAAGTATTCTGTGGATTGCTACTCATGAACTATATTATATTGTAATAGTGTTTTGCTTCACATTCTACCGTAGTTGAATTCTATGGCTTGTGGTTTGGACCTAAAATAAAGTTACTCATGTTGTATCAGATTCCAGAGTTTCAGATGTTGAGCTTTAGCAAATAGAAAGTTAGATGCAACAGAGTATTGTCTGTGTTGACTGGCTAACTCTGAATAACGTCTAAGTGTTTCCGCCAAAGAAGGGAAGCGTGACCTAGTTGGAGGAAGTGTGTGAAGATAAAATAGGTCCAGTTTAAGATCTTCAATGGAAGCGCATAACATCATCTATTATTGGCAGCAATGAAAATGATTTAGGACTGACCCACTACATGTTTCATATCAATTTGAATTTAGGCCCACCCTTAGCCGACCTGGTTAATTGTGGATGGTGTTAATAGGTTCTTGGCCAACATAAAATATTGTTAATGTATTGGGATGTGTAAATTTATGACTAGGATTCATTCAATGTCTAATCATTCGAGTATGGGCGAGAGAGTGTTAATGTTATATTCGGGTGATGTAATGGGAGTTGCATCCCAATCGTTGTGCGCCATTATCAGAAGAGCATATGTTGTGTAGGAGAGTGTTTCAAGGCAGACCCAATCAAGTGCAAGCTGTGTAATCAGTCTTGAAGATCCACAATTCATATCTTTGTATTCCGGTAGGAGTGGTGTCTTGCCTATTGAGTTGGTGCTCAAATCTGTGTGTTGGGGATTAGTGTCTCCAGTAGGTTAGTGCCTACAAATAAAAATTGGGAATGGGGTCACTGGTAGATTGGTGCCTACTTCATGATTGTCAGTGATTCATTATTTTGTGAGGTTGAATTTGGACAGTATATTGTGTGCCCTTTATATACATATTAGTTTAATATACACACACACACATATACATATGTTTTAATTTTAACAATTAATTTATACCAGATTTCATATTTTTATAAATAACATATATTATTTATTAAATTAATAGTAATGAAAACATTTAGTTAATATATAAATATTATTGTAGTATATAAATTGTAAAAGTAAAATTTTAAAAGTATAGTCAAGACACATTGGGGTTAGAGGAATATAATATGTGTTCATTTGAGTAGGCCTAATCAACAAAGGAGTGGCAATGGGTGTGGGTGGTTAGTGTGACTCAAGTGACTTTATCGAATGATGGTTTTATTGGTTGCTATGCTATCATCACACATCCATTTATTTGGTCCTCATGGAGTTGCTTTATCTTTATTGATGAAGACGAGTGGGTGTTTGTAGACCTCTTGTTGCCTAAACAAAACAACTTTCTCAGCATGGCCACTCCAAGGTAAAATGATATTCCCATCTCCACAGAAGCCATTGGAAGCCACTTGTTCTCTATGGGTGTTGATAGGACTTTTGATTTAATTTGCAATTTTAAGAGACGGTTCTTTTTTTCTATGATTTAAAAAAAGGTTTTGTAAAAGGAACATGCCATTACTTCCATGGGTTTTTTGGTTGCAGGTTTTTAATCTAAAAGGGGTCTCCCACATATATCAATGTTCTTTGTTTTGTGTATGATCTTGTGGTTGTTATAATTCTTTGTTGCTTCTCTTGTATTGCTGATTACTGATTTGTTACAGCATATTGAATCAGATTTGATTACCAAACTGTGCTTTATTGTAACTTCTAACTCAAATTCTCAACAATAGATTAAAACAAGGTTTCTCATGGAAAAGGAACACAAAAACACCCAACAAGGTGAGATATAAGAAGTGCAAAGGTACCACAGAAAGATAGCATGATGTGACATACGATTGTTACGATCATCTGAAAAGTAATAAAAGGTAGGCCTCTGTCAGTGATACACAACATCCTCTCAACATGTATTTCATAAATACCACAACATGATAACTCTTTAAGGCCTAAAGCAATAGACCTAGTGATTAGCACAAACTAATTTCCTAACAGGATTGGCTAAATTGAGATCACAACACAATTCATTGCTTACTCTAATACACCCCTTAAACTATAAATGAGGGACCCAGGGAACATGGCATTACTTCCAAACCCCCTTAATGTTAGCTTTCTCAAGCTCACATGAAGCATCTCATCCTACACTTTCCCTGTTTCAAAAATATATCTCTAAAACAATTTTTGCCACTTACGTCTCCAAGGAATGAGCCAATGCTTTGCAAATTGCTAACTAACTTAAGTGGCTTTGGAAAAGTTCTCCAACAAGATCCACAAGTGCCAAGGTAAACTATCTATGAAAATTTTCTGATGAGGTAATTAATGTTCTATCGCATTATTATTACCTTGGGTTTGTAGTCTAATAACTTATGTTGCATGTTGGAAATTTGTTACATAAGCTCGTATGTAACTAACTACAAATTAAGAATGGTAACTAACTACTAGATTCAGCTGAAGTGAAACTAACTAGTTTTCCTTACGAGAGTTTTCTTTGCAATAACGAATAGGAAAAATAAACAATCTGAACTTTAACTACTCGAACATTCAATAACTAACTTCTAGTTTTTAAATTCCAGCTGAAAAAGAACAATTAATAGTTTATAATTATATAAATGAAAACCATAGTTGGTTATGAACTAAGTTTTCCATTAATTACCAAATGAATAGAGCATTTAATACAACAATGAAATAAACATTATAAAGTAAATATATTT